>OX457039.1:24842329-25002509 GCA_949752735.1 Lumbricus terrestris
CTTTATTGTAACCTATAAACATAGGCCTACAAAAGTCAAAATTAGGACCCCAAGAAATTCGCGATCTTGCGCAAGGCAAATTTTGCGCAAAATTACAGGTTTCGTGCAACAGCGCAAAAATTGGCAATCTGCGCGATTTTTTCACAAATTTTGACAAAATCTTGCTAATTTATTTATTTCTCAATATCATGTTGGAAGTACATAATACATAAATAAAATCAATATTTTTGTGTTGGTGGTGATGAATTATGTTTTCACATATTTGGAAGTAAACAATATAAGAGTTTCAAACTTTTCAAAGCAGAAATTAAAAGAATAGTTTTGGGTCTAGAATCCCCAGGGAGTGTTGGGTATATATGCTGATTGGCTGGGGAGAGGCAAATTCAAAGGGTTAAGGAATTTGAAAACAGCAATGGCAACAAACATTATGAGGATCGATGTCATCATTGTTTAGAGAGAAAAAACTAAACTCATTTTGGACTAAATCCAGTAATTTATTGATACAAGTTTGCCTTATAAATGGCCACATTTAGCAGTTTTTATTGCATTCTGTTTGTAAAAGAATTTATTTTGCCAACTTAATCAAAAACAAAATAGCTGTCAAAGAATTAATATTTATAATGACTATTTTGTGAATATAGGCCAAACACTGGCATTTGGCATTACTAGTAAATTTGTCTCCTTTTAAAGTAATTTTCCATTATATTTAATGGGTAGAACCTCTTCTCAGGAAATAATAATAATTGCTAAACATTTTACGTTCTCTACTAGCTGTGGACATAGGCGTAGGAGGCGGGGGTCCAGAGGGGGCAAATGTCCCCCAAATTTCGGGCAGATGTGTTTTTCGGGCAAAAGAGGCATGAACAGGAAAAAATTCCAAATTTTTTTCGGGCAACCAGGTACATGCAGATTTTTTTCGGGCACACAGGGGTAAAAAGCTAACTTTTCTGAAGATTTACAGACTTTAAAAAGTCATCAGATTTTTCGGACGAGAAAATCCTAAGATTTTGGGTGGATGACTAAAAAAGTCATCAGATTTTTCGGGCAACCCAACTTCCGAAATGTCCCCTACACCTATGGCTGTGGACCAGAAGGGATAAATCCACAAATTGGCTATCATGGAAATTATTGCACCTCTGCCTGCTGGAATTATCAATTGGTCCTTTGTCACTAGTATTGTTCCTGACAGCATTAAAACTGCATTACTAGAAATGCAGATACTTTGTCTTGCATTTCTAGTAATGCCATATATGTGTCACGAGAAGGGATAGAATAAGGAATACAGAGATATATAGCAGACTGAATATTCGGCATGATATAATACACAAAATCCAGAGCAAACGGCTACGCTACTTTGGCCATGTAACCAGAATGCGGGACGAGAGATACTCAAAGATAGCGGTCAACGGATATGTGCATGGTAAAAGAAAAAAGGGAAGACCAAAGAAGAGATGGTTCGACATGATACAGGAGGACTGTCGGGAGATGGGTTTTTCCATACAAGAGGCTACACACAAAGCTCAAGAACGAGAAAAGTGGAGATTTTCCATAGCTGGGCGGCTGTCACGTGCGAAAGCATCGTCAAAGCCATAAGTCAAGTAAGTCAAGTCAAGTCATATATATATATATATATATATATATATATATATATATATATATATAAAATTATATATATATGGCATTACTAGAAATGCAAGATAAAATGTCTGTCTCATTGGATAGAAATGAGTCATCTATGGGAATCTTTTTGATCTCTCCAAGGCTTTCGACACAGTCAAACATTCTGTCCTGTTGAACAAGCTTGAACACTATGGCATTAGAGGCATGGCACACCAGGCACTGCATTACCTAGATAATAGAACACAATATGTCCTTTTTGAAGATTAACAGTCTCTATGTTGGTGTGGAGTACCTCTGGGATCTATATTACTCTTTTTGATTTATATAAATGACACACAACAAATTGCTGATGAATCTGATTTCATATTATTAGACTATTGTATCAATGTCTTTCTGCTGACAAGTCAATAGATGCATCGCAACTGAAACAAGAGCTAAAAATAACGTGCATGCAAAAGGGTTAATCGAACCACTAAGCCACTATGGCACTTGCATTTAACTTGCAAACTAAGCATACAACTTCAGGCAAACAAATTTCTCACCACAACCACTGTAATATATATATGTATATATATATATATATATATTATATAGGTCACTGAAAATTCAACTTTATGGCTTGATAACATAGCAAAAGAAAAAAGGCAGTCTCTGCAAAGTACCTGTCTTGGTTTTCAGTCTCATTTGATTCTATTCTCACCTGGATCGAATCTCATCAACTGCGTTGTAAATGGAGCCAAGGTTGCTGACATCCACCAACAGCAGTGAGATGTTGGCGTCTGGTGATGATGCCAGTAAAAGTCTCCGGGCAGATTCTGCCTTTGATTTACTGCGACACATGAGGCACAAGTGGATGTTGGCATCACTTCGTATCAATCGCTCAGCCAGGGCCAGTCCAATACCACTTGAACAGAGAACATCCACAATATCAGTTCCATAGATAATCAAGTGAAATATTTACAGGGGACGGGCTAAAAAAATAATCCCATAAGGGTTTTTTTTGGGAGGGGCCGGTAGAGTAGTGGTTAACACGCTGGCCAAGAGTGCGAGAGGTTGCAGGTTCGAGCCCCCGTTGGGCGGATTTGCTTTGTAGGCTGCCATTGGCGCCGTGTAATTACAAAGCTGTCTGTTCAGTTGGTAGTTAAGTTTAATTAAGAATAATGCATAACTTGTAAATGTAAAGCGCAGTGCGTCTTGCAGGCGTTTAATTAAAGAAAATATATTATTATTATTATTAATATTTTGGCGAAAAGCAAGAATTTTTAAACTAAGTTTTTACAGGCTTGATGGTAATTCATATTTACGCGCAACATCACATTCAGGGCCGGATTAAGGCATGTTCAACATGTTCGGCCGAACAGGGGCCCCCACACTTTAGGGGGGGCCCACACAGGCGGGGGAAAAAGATTTGTTCAAATTTTTTTAGGTTTTTAGCAAATGTCAACCAAACGACTAAAAATAAAGAAAAAAATAAAGAAAAAGTTGATGACCTTTTTTGGAGGGAGAATAATCGGTATTCTACGAAATTTTCGACCAAACGCCAAACGACTAAAAAAAAGGTCATCAGAATTTTCGGCCGAAGATCCGCATTGCACAGCTCAAGTGCTTAACTACAGCAAACAGCTGTGTATAGAACTCCAAAAGATAGACCCTGATGTGGTAGAAGCCGTGCAATCAGCAGAATCAGCAGAGGTACAACGTTTGAGAGCAGAAGCAGATGAAGAATTTAAGAAGTTATACAGTGCTGTATCTGAGGTTGTAGAAAAAACATGACTTTTCATTGAAGCGACCAAGAATAACTGCCAAAACGATGTAACATTTCAACTGCATCTGATGAGGAATATTACAAGATTGCAATTTACATTCCATTCTTGGACTCGTTCATAAGTCAACTTCAATCTAGATTCTTGAATCACAAGAGTATTCTTCAAGGTTTCCAGTGTCTCCTTCCTAAAGGTCCGAATATTTCACCATCTAGTGAACAGTTGGAGGACATTAAGCATCTTGTTGATTTTTATTCTGAAGATCTAGATTGCGATGCAGATTCGGCTGTTACAGAAAGGAAACTATGGTATCGTCATCTGAAATGTGTGAGCCAAGATGCTATTCCAAGAAATACCTTAGAGGCCCTAGCTGTCTGTAATGCTACCTTGCAACCAAATATCAGAAAGCTGCTGCAAATCTTAGCCACTCTACCTGTATCCACATGTGCCAGTGAGCGTTCATTTTCAACTCTCCGGCGTTTGAAAACGTATCTACGAAACACTACCAGCGAAACACGCCTCAATGGACTGGCCCTTTTGAATATACATCGCGAACATACCCCAACTACCAATGAAATAATAAATGAATTTATCAAACAGAAAAGACGTTTGGACTTTACAATGTAAAATGGAAAGCGTATAATGTAAAGTTTACATTAATTATAGCCTAAAGGCCCTAAACTGTTGCTGGTTGGTGAAGACTTTTAGTCTTAGACTAAAATAAAATGACAATAGACGATATTAACTAGTAATTATTAGGCTAGTTTTCTTTCTCCTCTTTGGACTACTGACTGTTGCTCACTTAAAACTTGAAAGTCTGTAATAAATTTGAACTTTTTAATTTTAATGGAATCTGCATTATCTTGTCATGAAAATAACAAGATTTGATATTAAAATTATTGCTTTATCTGTTTAATTGGGAAAAAACATCTTAGGCTATCAATTAAGAAAATTCTGAAGATTCAATGATAAATCAGTAAACAAATAACATATTTCCGTTATTATTAGCTAGCATGTTTTGATGCTGCTCCCCGATAGCTAAAAACTGTCTTGTTTATTGGCTAATGCTTCCACAAGTGCTGGCGACATGGGGTAATGCGAGGGGCTTCGTGCCTTCGGCACCCTCGTTCGTTCATGCGCGAAGGGATTGACCATAATATTTAATAAATATTTCTTGGATGCCAACCCTCTACCATCATAAATTCCTGGCTATGCCACTGGGCAACCAACAGGGCTGCCGACCTGGTCTTCTTCTCTACAACTGCCGTCTTCGTGGCCTAACTTTTCTTCGCTTCCTTCTTCATCTTCGTCGTCAGTCATTCGTCTTGCTAAACTGAACGTCCGCTCGCTGAAGACGAAGTTTGCGCAAGTTGCTGACACAATATCATCCAATGATCTGGATGTTATTGCGGTTGCGGAATGCGGAATCGTGGAATCTGTCATCCGCTGATGTCGCCGTCCGCCGTTCTGCCCCCACTGGCTACCTGTCCATCGATCGCCCAAGATCTAAAGACCAGGAAGCAGACTCGCGAGGTGGATAGTATCAAATGACAACACTAACCCTAACACTAACCCTAACCGACCCTCACGACGCCTAACCTGACCCTAACCGATGCACAAGGTCCCCGATACTGCAATTACGCCAATTATTTCTCATCGCATGACATTCAGCGGTTTATTCTTCAAAAAATGCTTTCAACAGTCGTGGTTTGTCAATTTCAGTTTGAATTAAGAAAATATAAGCTTACCTATGCCTGCACGACGTCAATTATTCTGAGTTGGTTTTTCGGGCAAAAGTAAAATTTTTGCCCGCCCCCCACTGCTGAAATGTCCCCTACACCTATGTCTAGAGCAGTTTGTAGATATATACAGACATTCTGCAAATAGGCATTTTATACTCGCTTAGAACACGTACTTCGTTGCAGCGTGTACCTAAATATTATTCTGTCTATGCAGCGTGTTCTTCAGCATATTTTTGCCATAACTAAATTATGGTGGTTGGATAAAAAAAAACAAGTACCCATTTAACACTGCCATCTTTAACTAAATTGATCATTATGGATAAACAGTGGATAACACTGTAGAAATTTATAATAATATTTATAAAATATTTCTGAAATATTGTGTTATAAGCATCTCCATCCCCCACCACCACAAACTCCCACTTTACCCCTAAGTCTCCACCCATGCTTGAGCATTGTTAAAGTGGCGTTATATAAGTCGTTAGCTGAGATCAATTCCATTGCGTCACGTAACGGAAAACAGAAAATAATATCTGAACCTTGATCTGAACACTGAGTGTTAAAATCTCGGTAGCGTCACTTCACCGAACAGCGTATTTATCATGCATGCCGAACAGCGGTAGGTAGAGTGTCAATGATCACCTGATCGTGGCCTGATTGAATGGCTTTGTAAGTGAATGGATCACTCAAAATAGCCGCACAAAGACAGCACAGAGGCAATTTAGATGCAAAAGATATATTCTAAAACAACCTAATCTAAGTGCTTCCACTTACGAACTAGCTCCCGTAATAAGCGCCACTTTCATCTCTACCGCCGCTCCGTAAGTTCCCGCAACCAGTGTTGCCACTGAGGTTTCTGAAATAAACCCAGATTTTCTTCAGAAAAAAACCCAGAAAAACCCAGACTATTCACATGGGCTATTTTAGACCACCTTTGTTCAAATTAAGTTGGTTTTTCGCTTGTACGCATGAGGATTAACAAAATGTTCGTCAAAAGAGTCGCATAAAATGTAATTACAACTTTAAAAGTATCAATTGTCAAAGTTGTCAGAGACTCGGGATCCATACCACAGTGTCCATACTGACAATAAGCTTAATCGATATAGTCGTGTGCGCATGCACAGCGGGTCGAGTCTCCAGAATTGTAGCCTAAGCACATAACACACGTGGCTTAAGTTTACAAAGTTTTAAAGTTTTAAAGTTGTCCGAGGTTTCCAGCCAAATATTCTTAATACACCAACAATCCAATGTTTTAAACACCTAGAACATTATACTCTGTAACAACTTGGCTATTATACCACTAGAGGATTGACCTGACCTGCAGTGTATAACTGTAGGCCTATATGCATGTCATAGATGTAATACAGCTCTACAAGGAAAGAGACGAGTGACCTGACCTATTTTGAAATGTCAAAATTGTTTATTTCTGTGCAGAACTAGTCTTCAGGTTGTAAATTATTTGTGAATTGACAACATGAGATCTTCATTGTGGAGTTTGAAATTAAATTTAGTGGAAAAACCCATTTTACATTGAATTTTACAGAATATTCATGTGTTGTAAGTACAAAATATCAAATCACCAAAATAAACCCAGATCTTGCCCAAAAAAACCCAGAAACCCAGACGAAGGCCAAAAAACCCAGATCTAGTGGAAAAAACCCAGCTGTGGCATCGCTGCCCGCAACAACCGTCCTACCAGCTGAAAACTCGTTTGCCCTCATGAATATTCATGATTCATGAATATTCATATTCAATTAACATCCAATACTAGCACTACAACGAAGGTGGCCAGATTTCGGAATCGTCCTGTCGAGAACTTACGCCTAAAGTAGCCTAAAAGTCGCGAGATAGGTTACTAAAATGAAGACATTAATAAATAATTCTAGTTACCATCGCGTCCCATCGCCCATGCAGTTAACCAGCGTGATATGCCGAATGGAAAGTTACGAGAACCTTCTTGGGAATGTAGCGGAAAGTGATCCCGCATGGGCCGCATCCGTCAAGCGTGTGCTCTTCGATCGTGCCAGAATGTTTGCTATTAGCACAGTATCTAAACCTATAAAATACAAATCGTAACAATATAATGAACCAATTTTCTTCTTATCCACCAGACCGATTTTTCTCAATATTTAAAAAAATACTTTTTAGCACCCCTGGACGACACTATCGGGCTTCGCGATCCAAAAATCCTATCTCTTTCCAAGATTGAAAATTTTCATTTTCTACCCAATCCTGACGCTGTGTTTAAGCTGGGACTAATATCTATATAATTTTATAAAGACGCCATTTGCTTTCAAACATATTTTCAAAAGTCATTGAAACCATCGATGATATATTGATGTAGGATTCCATGTCAATGAGGTATTGGGATCATGTGCAAGTTCTCTTTACGCTCTGAGGTTACTACGAGCAAATGGACTTCCTCCAACAGCCATGCACGCCGTAACAGAGGCAACAACTGTTGCCAAGCTACTCTACGCTGCTCCTGCCTGGTGGGGCCTTACTACAGCTGCAGATCGACAGAGACTCGAAAGACTCCTCATAAGAACGCAGCGTATGGGTTACCTCCCATCAGGTGCCGCAACAGTTGCAATGCGAGTCGGTTTGGCTGAGGACCGGCTGCTGCATGCAGTGGCCAGGAACGACTTCCACGTCCTTCGAACTCTTTTCCCGCCAAAGAACAACCGTCGTCCTGGTCTTAGGGCTCGTGTGCACAATTTTGAACTTCCGAGCAAAGATGACCGAAACTTTGTTTCTAGAGTCCTTTACAAACATATTATTAAAGCATAGTCTAACTATGATTAAAAAACATAGTCTAACTGATTCAATTTAATTCCAATAACTGATTACTCCCTATAACATTAATATTTTTATTACAATGTAATTTTTGTCTATCTCGATGTACCAGGTTGCGGTTTGCCAACCTGTTTTTGCTTATTAAACGAATACACACACACATCATTGAGACCAGTACATTAATGACGTCATGGCCTATTTTAAAATTATAGCGCGTTACGCCGTTAATTAATATCTATAGGCCTATTTAAGATCGGTTTTCAACAAACCAATAGATTTTTAACCTCATTTTTCGCCGAGGGCATATCTTTTGACACGCGGTTTCGCAAAAATGCTGAATATATATAGCGTAAACATGAACGGGTGTGAGCTGAGTTGGACCGAAAACCTAAATGTCACGGGCAACGCTGGGCATTCAAAGTGGTTGGACCGGGTTGGACCCGATGGAAGAAGACGAGGTGAGAATGGCGACCAGAGTGGGACCGGATTGGGGCTGATGTGAGCATGGGCGCCCGCAGAAATCTTTGCAGGGGGGCGCAAAATTTTTTCTCAACTTTTTAGTGACAAGAGCTTGAAAATGCAAAGCTATAAATTCATGTATATTTTCAAAGAGGTTTAATTCTTACGCAAATTTCTCAGTTTCATTTTGTTTATAATTTTTAATACGAAATTTGTTAAAAATCAAAAAGTAGATGTTAAAAAGTAGTTTCCTAAAGGTACGCTATATAAGTCCATAGAATGAACGAATTAATAAATGAACGAAAAATAGGTGTCAGTTTTCAAGGGGCAAGTGCTCCTCTAGATGCTTCTAAAGCGCCACTCAAAAGCCAATCGCAGGGCATCAGCTTTTTCACATGTGCTGCATCGAGTTAGAAGTCTATTCCAAAAAAGTAGTCAGAAAGAGGTCCGAGTCTGGTAGCCAGAGGGCCAGAGTAACTGTTAATGTGGGTGTCATTTAGGAAGGTGGAGGATCTGAGGATCAGATAAGTATGCATGGGTATCAATTCTTTTGAACAGATCTCTTTGTCAGTTTTGGGTGTAAATCCTGTGGCGTGATAACCAGAGCGCATTATCCAAGTTTATCTACAATTTGACCTCCGTGGATTCTGTTCTGGCAGCTTGTAAAATGGACAAAAAGAAGCCTGGCTTAGGCCTATAGCAGACTTGGTTTATATAATTACAATGCTAGTGAATAAGCAGATCTTCCTGATGTAATTTTGGTGTACTTTGGGAAAGTTCAAATTTTTGCACTATAGTATAGGCCTATTTTTTGCAGTTGTGATTATTTGCACTACAGCTGGACTCCACTCATGTAGGCCATAATCGACAGACCTGCTGTTTGCATGGACGCCCGCAGGAAGGTTGAAAACCAATGGTCATTGTTACAATTTTTAGAAAGAACTTGAACATGCATGGCAGAAAGTTATAAGAGCATAAGATCGTACGGTACCTCGACCCGGACCACCATGGACTACTCTTACGGACAACCCTTTTGACTCAACGCATTTGATCCTGATCCTATGGTAACTCGACCCGGACCACCACGGACTACTCTCACGGACAACCCTCCTAACTGAACGCAGCGCTCGTGAATAAGCCGGTGCCCCGCGCTTGGCTTTCCAGTGGCGCTTTAGAAATTAGGAGATTACGATTACGATTTAATACGATGTTTATTTCTATAGAGATCTCTAAACGTAGATTTCTCACTTTCACTGTCTGTATCATTCGTATCATTGGCGCAGTAATGCAAAGAAATTTGTTAAAAACCTAAAAGTATATAGTAGTTAAAAATATAGTTTCCAATTTTCCAGGGGGGGGCAAGTGCCCCTTTGCCCCTATGTGCGGGCGCCCATGGATGTGAGGCGAGGTGAGAAGGGCGGCGTTGGAGCGGGGTCAGGCGTGGCTGGGAACTAAAAATCGAAATTTCCCGGGCAACGCCGGGTAGTTCAGCTAGTAACTTATAAGTAGGAAACAGTAGGTCTACGTCGACTTGTTTTCCTGCCTGTTGACTAGTTTTTCTGGTCAGCGCCATAGGCTATTTGACAGAGCTGCTTACACTTAAGTTACAACGTACGTTGCTGCTACTACTACTCACCGAGCCCGCCGCCGCCCTCCGCCGCCGGTGTCATGAAATAGAGTATCCCCCGTATTAATTGTATCCCCCCAAATTAAAAAAAGTCGAAAAAATCGATTCTGCGTGTATTTTTAAAAACAAATTAATTTTCATCAGTTTTGTTTTGAACAATGACACTAACAGGTATGTTTATTCCTACTAGATAATTTGTTTTGCCCTGTTTTTAGAGCACTTAAAACATTTAAAACACTTAAGAACACTCAGCGTCACTAAATAAATTCGAGTTGCCATTATCTGAGCATTGCTTAGGACACTTAAAACAATTAGAGTCACTTTAAATTTTGATTACAGCATAAATTTTTTTATTATGCGCATTTTTCCAAAAAGGGGATAGAATGGTTTATCCCCCCCCCCCGGATAGCATAGACCGGTTATTTCCATCCGGGGGGATAGATTAATTCATCCCTTCGGATAGCTTTCAAGGGGGATAGGGGAGGGTGCCCCAAGACGGGATGGTGCACAAGATGAGACGATTCGGTTTTCTCGCAGTCGTTTTGCGCGTTTCTTTCTTATTAGCCTTCAATGAATCGACGATTACCCCGGCTATGTATGTACGAGTTTCAGTTCCTGTGTTGACGATATCCGATATACAGATAAACATTTTTTGTTTTGAGCTAGTTAGCTTAAGATTTTGCGAGTTTAAATAATCGCATAAAGTCATCACTGTACGGACACATTTTGAAACGTGTTTGGTGGCAAGACACAGTAAAATATATTACCAAACGCATGTATTTTGAGATGAGCGATAATACGTTGTGCTTACATCAAAAATTGATGCGTTCACACATCATGCATAGAGTGCACAAGATGGGACATGCTTTGTGTGCCCAAGACGGGACGCGTCCCGTCTTGGGCACACGTCATATCCCAATGGTGAACTACTCGTCCCATCTTGGGCACCCGCAACACACCAGCTGTACAGTATGCACAGTAAAACAAATTCTTAGTCAGGATATTATATAGGTCGGTGCATTCAAGCTTTAGACCACGCAATCAATTAGTGGTCATGGCTGCGCTAACTAGTGTTGTGTATTGTAATTCATTTTCTCGTGTGCTCGTTCGATGTGGGATCCCTCCCCCCATTTGTCAATTCAGCCTTGTCCTGTTTGGTGAGAACAGTGCGATGACGATGCATGTGCTAAAAATGCTTGTTCACAGTGAAATCATCAATCTTCTGAAGTTGATAAATTAAATTAAGATGTTTAACATGGGAAAAGAATTTGATATTTTAATGTCCCATCTTGGGCGCCCCGGTGCCCAAGATGGGACGATTTGTAGGTCAACAAAAGTTCATTGTTTCGTTTAAGTCATACATTGTTTTCTTGCAAATTGCTTGCCAGATGGTGGTTAAGGGATCAGTTTAAAGGAAGGAAGAAGTAGCGAATATGTAATATCATCAGCAAAGGTGATTTGGAGGAAATACTGCGAATCGTCCCGTCTTGGGGCACCCTCCCCTACTTCGTTTCGTGTCACCGGCCGCCGCCCCGCAGTCGAGTCGATCATAACTCGGCCAAGTCGAGTCGATCGAAAAATCGTCGACTCGATCGACTTGCAAGTCGAGTCGATCGTGAGTCTTGCCAAGTCGAGTCCAGCGGCGGCGCTAGAGGCCGGGGCTAAGGGCAGGGCTGTAATCAAGGGTATACGCGGGTATACAGCGTATATATATACTCACCTCCGGGGGAAAACGGCATCGTATACTCAACTTCCGAAAAGTAGGGTAGACTATACGCGGGGAAAAAGGCAGGGTACACCGTACACGCTAGTAAATCAGGCGCACACGGCTGTTTAAGATGATTTTTGGGCCGAATGACTAAAAAAAAGGTCGTCAGATTTTTCAGACGGCAAAATGGACGAAATTTTCCCTAGATTTTGGCCGGATGACTAAAAAAAGTTCGTCAGATTTTTCGGACGGCAAAATGGACGAAATTTTTCCGAGAGGACGAAATTTTCCCGAGATCATGCTGCAGCGTGTACTCACCTCAAAATTTACCAGTATACAGCCCTAGCTAAAGGGGCTAAGCCCCCCCCCCCTATCAGAGGCTAACCCCCCTAAAAAAGCCATCCGGGTTTTTTACATGCTAGCTCTGTTAGACTGAAACAGTTCCATGATTTTCGACCGGATAACTAAAAAAAGGTCGTCAGAAATTTTGGCGGATGAAAATGGAATATTTTCAGAAGATTTCGGCTGGATGACTTTAAAAAAGTCGTCAGAAATTTTGGCGGATGAAAATGGGAAATTTCCTACGGAGGGTTCAGCCACCAAAACTGAAATCCTGGCGCCGCCACTGGTCGAGTCGAACGAAAAATCGTTGACTCGATCGACTTGCAACTTGCAAGTTGCAAGGCAAGTCGATCGATGATCATTCGTTTTCTGAAGTCGAGTCGATTGTTGTTTCATCGACTCGACTCGAGTCACTCGACTTAAAAATATTTGATTTACTATTTCTTGAAGTCTCAAAGTGACCTACATGTACATGATAATAATGACGTAATTCAGTTTTTTGCACACAAGTGCAGCTAATGACCCTTTTGGCAGCTGGCGATTTTGTGTTTGCATATAATGTGAAAGTTGACTATATAGGCCTACATAATAGACGTACGTTTTCGATCTGAGTTGAATGAGTACAGAGGCGGATAAAGAAATTTTTAAAGTGGGGACCCAAAAATTTTGTTCTTGAGTCGTCAAAAATTTTCTTTGGTCTTCCGCCGAAAAATATTTTTTAGTCTTTTCCAAAAAAACTTACAAAAATCCGTGGCAAATCCGGCTATTTTAAATCTGACGACTTTTTGGTCACGTGCTACTTTCTCTCTCACTTTCCTGTTCCCGTTACGTTGATTTACAGCTTTTTTAAACGTGATGGGGGGAGGGCCACGTTCTGTGCAAATCTCTGAACGGGGCATGGCCGGATTGGCCTCTGAATGAGTATGATAAAGATCTACCATAGGCCTGTTTAGGGCCTAAATGTATATAGGCCTAGGTATCAATTTTTAGAATATATAAAATGGGGCATTTTGTGACGTCACTTCGATTATGATACAATTCTACAATTAAATAAGTTCACTGAGAAAGAGAAATTAGGTCTAATGTGACGTCACTTCGATCAGGATATAGATCTACTATCATATAATTTCATTAATTTTTGAGAATACAAAACTATAGTAAATGCCCATTGCAACGTCACTCTGATTATTTATGATACAATTTTATTATTAGCCTACATAAGTTCACTTCAAGAATTTAAAAAACTTGGCTTATTGTGACTTCATTTCTATAATGATACAAATGTACTATTATAGAAATACGCTTTGAGCATATAAACAAGGCCTATTGTGACGTCGCTTCGATTATTAAACAGAACTTCCAAGTTCCAGTATCGATGTTCATTTTGCAAATGTAAAATAGGGTCTTTATTACGTCATTTCGATTTTGATACAATTGTAACAATTCTATTATAAAACAAGTTCACGGAGGAAACGAAATTAGGCCTGTTGTGTCGTCATTTCGATTATGATACAGATCTAAGTACTATCATATTATTTCATTTTCATAATACAAAACTTGGGCTGCGTTCGTTTAAGAATATAAAACTAGGTCCATTGTGACGTCACTTCGATTATTATACAGGCCTATATATATATTATTGAAGAGTATAAACAAGGCCCATTGTGACGTCACTTCGATTATTACGCAGATCTACTGTAGTAGTTATTGAAGTTCATTATCAGAATCTAAACCGAGACCTATAATTGTGACGTCACTGCGATTTCAGTGCAAATTTACTATTAGAGAAATTCACTGAGAATTCGATTTTGGCTTATTGTGACGTCACACAGATTATGACACAGATCTACTACATATGTGACAGGATGGTGACCGTGGTTATAACAATACGTCTCAGTATAGTTTAACACTTTAATATGAATAACATATAAGTATAGTATAGGTCTTTGTAGATCTCTCTAGTCTGATAGTCAGCGATAGACTGTCGTCTCTACGTGGTCAGCAAACTCTCCTTAGCCACTGCAGAGGGCGTGGCCTGTGCTGACCAATAAGATACCGTTACATCCCCTTTCCCAAAGCTAGTTTGCCACCCCCGAAAGTTCCTACACTACTATATGCCAAAAGTTTCTACAATGCTACATGCTACTTCTAAAGCTATTAGATGTATACTCCTTTTTGGTTTGCTCTTACGAACTGTCTGTTGTCCATGCAATAGCAGAATAGTATAGGCCTATCAGTTTCTGAATCGGGCTAGTTTGCTAATTAATCGGCCTGACCGCGTTCTGACATCTCTCTGGGGAGATGTCGCTGGAGCGCTGCGTCGCTTGGACGGTCGGCTGCGTCGCGACGGTGGTTGGATACGGCGCGGGAGGTGGTGTGGGAGGCTGTGGCACTGCCGGTGTGTTCGTTTCATCGTCTGCGCTTTCTGTCTTGATGGTAATGGGAGGTACAGACGAGAGATGCACATGTCTTGATGTTCGCCTTCTGGTAGTACCGTCTTCAAATCGCAGCTGGTATGATCTGTGTGGGAGTACACGTGCAACATCGGCCTTCCGCCAATCACGATCGTCGATTCTGGCTCTCACTGTTTGGCCAATTGATAGGGCCCCTTTGTCATAGTAGTGGGCCTGCCGTTGTTTTGCAGCCGCAAGGGCAGCGCTGGCATCGGTCGCTGTCAGTGAGATGAGGAGGGCTGCTGCTGTGGGCAATTTAGAATGAGTCCGTCTGGAGAACATTACTTGAGTGGGGGTCAGGCCCAGCTGCTCGGAGGGGGTGTTTCTCCAGTCTAGCAGAGCGAGAAAAGGGTCGACTTCGAAATAGCCCGATAGGCAGCAGACCGAAATCAAGTAGTCTTGGCCGCGATGCATAAATATGTCAAGTCCAACTTTGTCCCAAGCGCGGGGTGGTGGTGGGTGGGATAGAAGCGGCTCCTTCTGAGTCTCTGTCTGATATCGGGAACAGATGTCGCACTTTGAGACCAAATCCTTAATGGCCGCTGTAATGCCTGGGAAGAAAACTGATTCTTGTGCTCGTCGGATACAGCCGTTAACACCGATATGGCTTGAATGAAGTCGCCGCAAGATGTCATCTCTTGCCGGTCGAGGGATAATGACGCGTTGATCCTTGAATGCCAGACCTCCGCTCGTAATTAGTTCTTCAGCGAACGGCATGTACGGCCTGATAATCGCTGGCACTTCGCTATGGGTGGCTGGCCATCCAGCCTTTATCTGCCACAGCAGTTGTTGATATTCTTCATCGGACGCTGCGGCTGCTGAGATGTTTCTGATAGTGTCCTGCGAGGCTGCTAATCTCAGGCCTTGCAGCTGTTGTTCGTCCATCAACGCTGCCGATTCAGCGGGGAATTCAGCTCCCAGCGAGCTGTCGTTTGCTGTGAGTGAGAGGTATGCACGCGAGAGGGTGTCTGCGTGGATCAACTGCAACAAAAATTGTTCCTTCTCAATCTGCGCATAAGATTCTTGCTCCGGTCTTGTCATTGCGCGTGAAACATATTCTATAGGCCTTCCATTCTCAAGTAAAATGACGCCACGACCACCTTGGCTTGCATCAGCCTGAATAACAATTGGCTTAGTTGTGTCAAAATATGCTAGAACAGGTGCGTGCGTTAACATGTCTTTCAATTTGTCTAGCGCCACGCCATGCAATTCTGGTCTCCAACAGAATTCGTTTTCTGCTTTAAGTAATGCGCGGATGGGTGCCGTTGTCTCGCTGAAGTTGGCGCAGAACTTGGCTAGATATGTCGCCATTCCAAGGAGACGCAAGACACCTTGTCGATCGCTAGGTGGAGGCATCTGTTTGATAGCTGCCACTTTTCTCTGATCAGGGCGAACGCCGTCCCTTGTTAGCTCGTGTCCACAGAAGATGGTTGATTCTCGATTCAGCCGGAGTTTCTTCTGATTGCTGTTGTGATTTTCAGTTGCTATCTCCTCCGTTTCACTGGCGCCTATGATCAGTATGTCATCTGCAATGCATGCTATACCGTTCAGTCCAGAAAGTGCATCAATTGTCGGCATGCAGTATTGTTCGCGCAAAAGGGCTTTGTTCAGCGGCATTCGTATTCTGCCATCTGGCTTTGCGACAACAAGGAGCGCTGACACCCATGAGCTTGGCTCGCTCACTAGTGCGATGATGCCGTTTGCTTCCAAACGCTTTACCTCGGTCTCGACCTTGTCACGGACGCTCAGCGGAAGTCGTCTAAGTGGCATTTGAACTGGCGGGATTTGATCGTCGAAGTGCAGCTGTACATCACCCTCTAACAAACCAACGCCGTCGAAAAGATCAGCGTACTCGGCGTTTACTTCCGTTTCCGTCAGACAACCATGCGTTGCAGCAATAGAGGAAGAAGATAACTGAACTGTTCGAACCTCGCAAATGTTCTCTTCAACCACATTCAGAAGCTGCAAGTCCCTGCAGGCTTTGAATCCGAGGATCGGCTGGTTGTGCTTCGCTGTGACGTAAAAATCTATATTATGTTCTCTGGCAGCACGTGGGTGCCAGACGGTGAACGTTATCATGCCTGTTGTTGATAACTCGGAGCAATCAAACATGCGCAGAGTCGCTGTCGCAGGACGGACTTCGTGGAGTCGACCGAGAGTGCGAACAAGTTCTTCCGGGATGACGTTGACAGTCGCGCCACTGTCAAGCAAAAAACGCACTGTTCTATTGTCTATCTGCAAACGCGTATACCATCTGTCGCTGCTGGGCGTGTCTAACGTAAGTAGCTCTTCATCCAACCCTAGTTCACAGACTTCAGGCCTGCTGCGCGGTTTCCCTGTCATCTTGGACGGGCAAACAACCTCAAAGTGCGATTTTCTGTTGCAGTTCCTACAGATTTGGCCATATGCGGGACACGATTCCTTTCGCAGATCGTGCATTCTGTCGCAAAACTTGCATAGGTTCAGTCTTACCTTGGCGTCGTACTGGTTGCCATAGGGTGTTTGCGGACGAGATAGGTGACGGTTGCGAGCATGTGATGTCGAGTGTCGAAGAGCTTGGACTTCGTCGTGCGCCGTCATTGCCTTCAGCTGTTGACCTGCGGCCTCGCTGGCTTTGCACACGTCGATGGCTTTGCTCAGCGTGAGCTCCCGAATCTGTAGGAGTTTGTGACGAGTGGCATCGTCCTTGACTCCAACGACGATGCGGTCCCGAATCATGGACTCTTCGACGCCCTCGAATTTGCACGTTTTTGCCATGCGTCGGACTTCTCCCAGGAACACGTCGAATCGTTCACCTGCTTCTTGCACTCGCTGGTAAAACATATAGCGTTCGTAGGTAACGTTGACAGCGCCCAGGCAGAAAGTCTCGAATGCCTCTAATATCTTATCGATGTTCTTTTTATCAGCTGTCGGGATGTCCATACTCCTAAACGCGTCGTAGGCCTCGCCACCGAGACACGTGAGAAAAACCGCTGCTCGCTTCGACGAGTTGGCTTCCGTCAGATCGGTGGCAAGCTCGTAATTTTCCCACTGTTCGCGAAAACGTTCCCAATTGTCAGCGACGTTGCTTCCTGTAACCTTCAGTGGCTCTGGAAGACGCAAATTCGAAGTCATGTTGTTCATGTCTGAATGTTGCGGAGTCTATATGTACGGCTTGACTATCGACTGTTCTACTTATTCGGAAAAAACTACGTGTAAGTTCTTTCAGTTCACGCTTCTGACGCCATGTGACAGGATGGTGACCGTGGTTATAACAATACGTCTCAGTATAGTTTAACACTTTAATATGAATAACATATAAGTATAGTATAGGTCTTTGTAGATCTCTCTAGTCTGATAGTCAGCGATAGACTGTCGTCTCTACGTGGTCAGCAAACTCTCCTTAGCCACTGCAGAGGGCGTGGCCTGTGCTGACCAATAAGATACCGTTACAGTTGTGTCGTCATTTCGATTATGATACAGATCTAAGTACTATCATATTATTTCATTTTCATAATACAAAACTTGGGCTGCGTTCGTTTAAGAATATAAAACTAGGTCCATTGTGACGTCATTTCGATTATTATACAGGCCTATATATATATATTATTGAAGAGTATAAACAAGGCCCATTGTGACGTCACTTCGATTATTACGCAGATCTACTGTAGTAGTTATTGAAGTTCATTATCAGAATCTAAACCGAGACCTATAATTGTGACGTCACTGCGATTTCAGTGCAAATTTACTATTAGAGAAATTCACTGAGAATTCGATTTTGGCTTATTGTGACGTCACACAGATTATGACACAGATCTACTATTGTATAATTTCATTTTGAGATAACATAACTGCAGAGGTGAGCAAGAGACAATACTGGAAGACAGATATATGACAGGAGCCAGAGTAGAGCAGTGCCAGAGACGCCAAAAGATGAAGAGAGTCGATTAAGAAGGAGATTGTGATCGATGGTGTCGAATGCAGCGGAGGTGTTGAGGAGGCAGGGGCAGGAGACCCGGCTGCTGATGACTGACGGCAGAAACCAGTTTATTATAGACAGAGACACAAGTAGAGTTTCTGTGGAGTGATGTTTAGGCCTAGTGAAGCCAGATTGGTGGGGGTTGAGGAGTGAATTAGAGGAGAGGTAATCGTTTAGACGGGAAAGAACAATTCGTTCGGTTAATTTAGATAGAAAAGAAAGGTTGGAGATGGGTCGGTTATTTGAAAGGTTTTCCTTGTCAAGATTTGCCTTTTTCAGAAGAGGAGTAACGAGGGACCGCTTGAAAACCATTGGAAAATTGCCAGCGGAGAGTGAAAGATTGATTATTTTAAAGATTGTAGGAATGAGGACTGAGGCGCAGTCTTTTAGAAGAGCAGTTGGAATGGGATCTAATTCATACTGTTTGTTTGGAAGAGAATTTAACAGGAGTGACACTTCAGCTTCAGAGGCGGGATCGAGAATAATATTGGAAGCGATGACTGAGAAACAGGAGGAGTAGGATTTGGAAACGGAGATGCATCGGTTTTGGAGGATTGCGAATCAAGAAGGGACTGCAATGTGAAGCGACGGGATGAGATTTTATCGGAGAAGAATGAACAGAATGTATCGGCCATAGAGGGGGCTGGAATGGAGCTTGGTAGTGGAGAGGAAGATTTGCGATGAAGGAGAGAGTTGACAGCTCTCCAGAGATGGCGAGAGTTGGAGGAGCTGGGGTGCATGAGTGAGGAGTAATATTTCTTTTTGGTAGCAGCGATGAATTTGTGGTATCTGTTTGTGGCTGATTTGAGGTTTGAGAGGACTTTTGTTCTGTATAGAGAATCAATGGCGACCTTGTAGAGTGCTGAAGTCGCCTACGGAAGGTTTTAAAAGCCTGGAGGTAGGAAGTGAACCAGAGGTTAATGACATGTGAGCTGGGTTTGGTGATGAGCGGTGCGTGAATGTCAAGGAGGTCGGAAAGAGTGGAATTGTAGCAGGACAGAAGGTCATCAAGAGAAGTAGGAGGATTAAGAACAAGTTGAGAGCTGTGAATATCTTTGATGAAGGCCTGGGAGTCAATGTGCGACGGAAAGAATGAGTGGAAGGAGGAGACCGAGCAAATGGCTTAATTTCAAGGTCAGCCATGATAAGGTAATGAATTGTCAGTTATGTTGAGAATAGAGTGTGATAACTTGGGAGATAAAAGGGAGGTGTTGGCAGTTATGGCAAGGTCGAGGGTGTGATTCTTGATGTGGGTCGGGAAGTTGACATGTTGGACGAGTTTGACTGATGAGAGGAGGTTCAGAAAGTCGGTTGCAAGAGATCGCGTTATATGTATCGTCACCATGGATGTTGAAATCGCCGGTAAGTAGGCCTAAGAGTTTGTTGGAAGTAGTGGCAGCAACTGAGAGGAGAGAGCTAAATTGACCAAGAAAGACTGAGTTTTTAGAGGAGTACTTAGACGAGGTATATAGGAGGACGATAGATGTTGAAAACTGTGAGTATGCCTGAGGAAAGTCGAAGTGTTGCGGAAGAACATTCGAAAGAACTGAAGGTATGGCGAGAAGAATTTAGGACGACAGCCGGCTCACGAAACAGGAAGGCAGTGCCGCCACCAGATATTTTTGAGGATTTAGAGGAGGTGGTTATTCGAGGGAAGCTTTGAAGAGAGTAGTCAGGTGGAAGACAATCAGCTAAATGGGCGTTTGAAGAGGTAGGCCTATTGGACAGCCAGGTTTCTTGGAGAGCAATGAGATCCGGTGGACGGGAGCAGGAAGTAGGGTCAGTGAGGGAAATGGCGTTGTTTTGGTTTAATAGGGACCGGATGTTGAGAGGGTAGAGTAGAAAGTTCTTGCTTGAAGGTCTGGTTGCATTGTGAGTGGACTGTTTGTGTGAGATATTTGCGCTGGAGTGGGGTGAAGATGATGGTCCAGGTTTAACAGAAATGTCACCGCATAAGAGGAGAAGAAGGAAAGACGGAAATCTGGGCGATGTGATAAGACATGAAGTCGGAATGACTGTGAAATGACCATATTCAACCGTTGCTGTTTGGCAGGCTTGGCGTGGGTGAGGGGAGTAGGAAGCATTGTCTATAAGACTATAGGCCTATAAGGCAGCGGGAACAGAGGAGGAGGAAAAGGAGAAGGAGCGTTAATGAGTGCATTGGAGCGAAGAATGAAGATGATTGGTCGGAGAAATGTCACCGCATAAGAGGAGAAGAAGGAAAGAAGGAAAGACGGTTGCAGGTTTTGAAAAGATTTGAAACAAAGGGATTCAGACAAAAGGCTATATTGATCGGCAATTAGAGAATTTAAGAAGATATGAGAAAATGGACCGAATTCACCGCGGATTCATGATGAGTTCCACGGAGAAAAACAGGATTGTCGTTGCAAAGTAGACGAAGAAAGGAAGGAAAATGTAAGTTCAGTCTCCGAGCGCCGCGCTCAAATGGTTACCCCACGTGACATCCTCAGTTAGGCTATGTGACGTACGTTCTAAGACAGCGGTTCCCAACCCTTGGCCCGCGGATCAAAAGTGAAAAATGGCCCTCATCTCTCAAAGAATTAACAACAATAGATGAAAAATTGATAATTTGGACAGGATAGAACACGTCATTATTTTCTACTAGCTGGGGTACCCGGCGTTGCCCGGGAAATTTAGGATTCGACCCGCTCCGGCCACAACCCCACCACACCCCACCACTCCGACCTCCACCGGTACGCCACGCAGGAAATTTTCCACCCACCCCTCTTCCACCCACCCACCTCTTCCATCCCCCCACAACACACCGCCACTAATTCCGATCTCCACCGGTACGCCACCCGTGAAATTTTGGTTTTCGGAGAAAATTTATCCCCCGAAAATTGCCCCCACCTCCTACCCACCCCCACAACAGGCCACCACTAACTCCCACCTCCACCGGTACGCCACCCGTGAAATTTTGGTTTTCGGTAAATTTTGGGGGGATTTTCCTTCCCAAATTTCCCCCCACCCCTCTTTCACCCCCAGCTCTTCCACCCCCACAACACGCCACCTCTAACTCAGATCTCCACCGGTACGCCATCCGTAAAATGTTGGTTTTAGGAAAATTTGGGGGGGAAAAATTTCTCCCCAAAATTCTCCCCACCCCTCTTCCACCCACCCCCCTCCGACAACACGCCACCACTAACTCTGATTTCCACCGGTACGCCACTCGTGAATTTTTTTCGGGGAATTTTTTGGGGAAAAATTTCCTTCTCAAAGTTTCCCCCCACTCCTTCCATCCCCCCACCTCTTCCACCCTCCCCACAACACGCCACCACTAACTCCGATCTTTAACGGTACGCCACCCGTGAAATTTTGATTTTCGGAAAAATTTTGGGGAAAAATTTTCTCCCCAAAAATTTCCCCCACCCCTCTTCCACCCACCGCACCTCTTCCACCCCCCCACAACACGCCACCACTAACTTTGATCTTTATCGGTACGCCATCCGTGAAATTTTGGTTTTCGTGAAATTTTTGGGGAGAAAATTTCCCCCCCAATTTCCCCCGTCCACCGTTCCACCCACCCCACCTCTTCCACTCCTCCCCACAACACGCCATCACTAACTCCGATCTCCACCGGTACGCCACCCGTGAAATTTTGGTTTTCGGGAAATTTTGGGGGAAACCCTGGGAAAACCCACCCTGGCCCCTTACCCACCACCCCACAACCCCCACACACCCCACCCCTTTGCTCCCTCATCCACACCACCCCTCCTCCCACCGCCTCCACTCCTCCACCCACGACCCCCATCCCCCTCGCACCACCACCCCACCTCCCCCACCCCACACCCCCCCCCCCCCACTCCCACCTCCCTCCCACACCCCCTTCCCACCCACCTCCACCACCGACCTCCACCGGTGCGCGACCCGTGAATTCCGGACTGGCCAAGGCGCTGTTCTCTAAACGCTGTCGAACGGCTGCTTTTATATGTATTACGTATAGGAGCCGAAATAAAAGTGCCGTCGTAAGCTTGAAAGGGCAAAGGCCAACAGGGAAAATGAGTGTTTTTGGCCCCCCACTCTGGCCCCCATGGTGGCAGAGATTCGCGAACCTCTTCTCTACGCGTCGGAAGCCGAGACGGACACAGTAGTGAAGGTTTGGAGTGAAAAGCTTAAAAACTGTGGAAATGCATTCCGGTCAAACAGACGGAATCTTCTCTTTATTTATATAGATTAGGCTACAAATTATTTTATTCTGACGTCTGTAAATAACATAAAACATTCTATGTTGATTCAATCATAACAATTTTTATGCTTTTAGTTGATTAAATTCAGGGTGAGAACTGGTGGGGGTTGGGGGTTTCAACCCCCCAGTCTTTCTTAGTGCCCCATAGTAAACTCTGTTTTTCACACCCCAATTCCAAGTTTATCATAGGCCAACCCCCAGTTATTTTTCCACAATTCTCACACTGATTAAATTGTAGCCTTGTGGCCCCCTAATATAGCCTACTTCAACTAATTAAGAAACAATGGCCCTCGTGTCCTCCAACTTAGAAAAAGTGGCCCTAAAGTTAAAAAAGGATGGAAACCACTGTCCTAAGACGTTCGCTTCTAACATCGACAAAGTATCAAAGGCGTAACTTTCCCCCAGAAAGTGGTGGTGACTATTTGTCTGCTCACAAAATGTTCCTTCCCTTCTCTCCCCTCGCCTTCCGCTATGATGAACTTTCCCTCCCCAAATCGAATTGAGTTTACTTTGTCTGCCACTCTCGGTCACTCGCAAAGTCGCACTCGAACAGTCATGTTAAAAAATTTCTGTTATGAATTTCACAATCATTATCAACTTTTACAGAAACTCAATTTCATAATGTCAAGTCCAACCTACAACAAAATGAGCTACACGTCGTCCAATTAAAGAATCAAACTTAAAGAACTGTTTGGAACTGTGGGGCGGGAAAATTTACCACCCCTGCACGAGGTGGAGGCTATTCGGCCTATGCTTCCGTTAAGAAGTCGTCTGTAGGACCTATAAATGGCCTATGTATAGGGTATACTGAGGTCAGTTACTGTAGATTAGTGACAACCAGGGTTTAAAGCGTGGCTAGACGGTCATGGAATGAATATATCACTTATTTTAAAATCTGAACGCCTTCCTGTCACTTATTGGCCATGTCATGTCATGTCGCCATCGTCGCATCGCGACGGTTGGCTACATGAATGGATCTTTAATGCCCAGAGTCTTCTGTCCCTTGTCGCGCTCATTAAGTCAGAGCCTACAAGTCCTGTCCAGTTCAGAACGTTGTCGATCCAAGATAACCTCGGCCTTCCTCGTCCTCGGTTCCCTTCCACAAAACCCGTCATGATGCTGCTTTCGATGCTATCGTTTTGCTGTCTCATGCTATGACCAAAATATCGAAGTTTTCGAATTTTGGTGTGGGCCAATAGTCCTCTTCTGGCTCCCGCTGACATATACACTTGTTCGTTGGTCATTGTCACCAACCATCAAAATCTAGGGTTTTAAATCTAGTTTTAATAGGGAACTTTACGCTCAGAGGCTTTCGGGTGATCAATATTAGAATGAGCTAGGACCTAAAACAAATGTAGCTGAGATTCGTTTAAAGATTATATTATAATATAAACCATATCAAACAGTAAAATACAATCAATAATCTTATCTACTTATTTGTGGCGTATTATCTAAGATAGATTATAACTTGTTTCTTAACTTCCACGTTGGACTTCTCCAGCGTAGATGTAGAAGTTCTTCAGTTCGTATGGATTGGAATGAAGGTTCGAAGAGGAAGGAAGGTCACCTTCTTCTTGTTTGCCGTCGTTTTCCAATTCTCTTCTGTAGTTGCGTAGACGGAGAATGCTGTAGTTGGACACAGCACTCTGTAGTTTCTTCCGCCTCGTTGATTCTTCACAAGCAACGGTAGCTTCTCGTCGCTTGCACGTCCTTTCGGTCTCGTCTTGTGGTCGTTTCGCCCCTTTCTTCTGCCGTCGAACTCCAATCGCAATTGCAGTTCCGAATCGACCTTCTCCCGATGTCGAATCGCAGTTCACTCGCAAGTGTCACATCAAACTTCGCAAAGTTTCGTTCGACACGCCCTGGTATCTCTGTTCCCAAGGACTTATAGTCTCACCAGTGGGACAGGCCGACAGCGTGTCGCCTTCCACACCCAATTCACCGTCAGATCTTCTGAATTACCGACGAGAACGCCACGTTTGACTAATGGCCGTTCTCGCTCAGAAATCTACGTCTTCTTCCTTCGCCATCTTTTCGCTGTCTAGCTTTATCGTCTGCCGTTGTTGCCGTCTGCTCAAGTTTGACGCTGCTTTCCGCCCTCCGTTGTATTTCAATAATTGATGTAGCGCGTATTCAAGAATTGTTATAGCGCTATTATTATTATCTAACTTAATGCCACAAGTAATATTAATTATAATCTACAATACGCCACATATTGTCTAGCTTAATTCTTACCTATTTAATACTTATACAATGCATCATTTAATAGGTTTGTTTGATAAGAAGCATTCTACCGCTACAAATGCCTCTCCTTCAAAAGACTGTTTACAGGCTTTAACAAACTCACCTACTTAACAAACTAACCTAGTAAACTAATTCACTTACTATACACGACATGACAATTAATACACTTTACTCACTGGCTTACACTTCTTCATTTACTTTATCTCAACTTATACTACACAATCCCTCTACTTAAATAGTCGGACATAACATTTTCGGACCCTTTAATATATCTAATGTTAAAGGAATAGTTTTGGAGTGCCAAACTCCATCTCATCACCCTTGCATTTTTCATTCGACCCTCTTTCATATATTGCAATCCGCAATGGTCTGTCTCAATTGTAAATGTCTTTCCACAAAGATATCGGTCGAACCTGCTTATACCCCACATGATTGCTAAGCACTCTCTCTCTTCCACAGAATATCTTCTCTCTCGCTCTAACAGCTTCCTGCTCGCATACGCTATGGGATGATTCGTCCCCTCGTACTGCTGCATTATAACACATCCGATTCCACTCCCACTTGCATCAGTTTGTAGGATGAAATCCTTCTCTAAATTTGGAAGTCTCAGAATTGGTTCTTTCGCCAATTCGTTCTTCAACTTTGTAAAACTATCTTCCAGCTCTTCATTCCATTCTACCATTCCAGGTGCTATCTTCTTCGTTAAGTCACTTAACGGTGCCATGATTTCCGCACAGTGTGGTATGAATTTCCGATAATAGTTTATCGCTCCAAGAAAACTCCTGACTTGTTTCTTTGTCTTTGGACGTGGCATGTCTACTATTTTATCCACTGATTTCTCCTTTGGACTTATGTCATCCTTGTTCAACGTATGTCCCAAAAAGTCAATCTTTCCATATCCTATTGAACACTTCTTCGGCTTCAATGTCAAATTCGCTTGTCTCACTCTTTCGAAAAATATCTCCAAAGTCTTAAAATGTTATCTCCATCCTTTATTATGCGCTAGAATGTCGTCGACATAACTTTCAAGATTTTCTGTTTCTTGAAGAATCTTCCTGATTAAACGGTTGTAACTTGACGCACTATTGATCAATCCAAAAGGCATCACATTGAACTTGTATATCCCATTGGCACATACAAATGTAGTGTAGTCTTTCGATTCTGGACTCATAGGGATCTGCCAATAACCCTTGCAGAAATCGAACTTGCTGTAGATTCTACTACCACTCAACTTATTAAAAATATCCTCATTTGTCATCATAGGCTCAGGATCAAATATTGTAAGCTTGTTCAGCTGTTTGTAATTGCAACACAGCCTATTGCTTCCGTCTGATTTCTTGACAACCACCAGCGGTGCTGCATAAGCTGCCTCTGATCTTTCTATCACCTTATTGTCCAACATCGTCTGGATCTCCTTATCTATTTCTTTTTGCAAATGGTATGGTGTTGGATACGCTCTTTGTCTTACTGGTTCTTCACTCGTCAAATGTATTTCATGCTTTACTAAGTCTGTTCTCCCAGGCTTGTCTGTGAATATGTCTTCATATTTCTTCAGTAGTTTCCTCATTTCTCCTTTTTGTTCTTCATCCAAATCAGGATTTACATCCACATCTTCATAGGTCTCTGTTTGTTCACTTACATATAAATCCAATATTTCTTCTTCTTCATCTTCTCCCACTTTTCCGTCATATACTACTGCTGAAATGTACGCTACGGTCTCGGCATCTTCTCTTTCGTGGTATTTCTTCAATATATTAATGTGATATGTCTTTATCTTTCCTTTCTCGATTTCAACTCTGTAATCATAGTCTCCAATCTTCTCTCTCACAACATATGGCCCTTGCCACTTTACTAACATCTTGTTCTTACAACTAGGCAATAGTAACAACACCTTATCACCTATTTCCAACTTCCTGTATCTCGCTTTCCTGTCATAATACTTCTTGTTTTTAGCGTTCGCTTTGTGTATCGCCTTCTGCGCCATATCACAAGTCTCCTCAATCCTTTCTCTCAAATCCTGCATATACGTATACACGTCCTTCACTTCTTCTTCCACTGTCTCATTGGTCCATAACTCCTTCAGGATCTGCACTGGTCCTCTACACGATCTACCAAATATTAGTTCGAATGGTGTGAAACCGTGACTCTCATGTACTGTGTCTCTCAACGCAAACAGTAATGGAGCTATATAACGATCCCATTCTTTCGCTTGTTCACCAATCAACTTCCTCAACGTCGCTTTGATGGTTCCATTAAGCCGTTCTACACATCCATTGCCCATTGCATGATATGGACTCGTCATGGTGTGTTTTATCAATAGCATCTTATTTACTTCAGCCATGAGTTCAGAAGTGAACTGGCTTCCACGATCAGTATGGATCTTCTGAGGCACTCCCATACGACAATAAAATCCGAACAAAGCTTCTGCAACTTCCTCAGTACTAATTCCTTTCAATGGAATAGCTTCCGGATACCTTGTACTCAAATCTATGATGGTCAATATGTATCGATAACCCCTTGCAGACATAGGGTTAACTTCTCCGATTATGTCTATGCATATGTGTTTGAATGGTACATCTAATACAGGTAGATGACCCATAGGCGCCTTGTGGTTCACCTTCTTGTCAACTGATTTTTGACAAATATCACAACTCAACACATATCTCCGTATATCTTGTCCTATTCCAGGCCAATAGAATTCATTTAGAATCTTATCATGTGTTTTCCTCATTCCTAAATGAGCCGATAACAATGAATTGTGTGCCACTGCTAACACTTTATCCCTCAATGGTTTAGGTACCATTAGTTGCCATTTCACCTCATCCTTCTGTACTTCTTTGTATCTTTTATACAACAATCCCTTCTTTTTCACATATGGTTTATCTTCTATGTTGTCTTCGTTACCATCCCATTCAATTGCTCTTTCCATTTGTTTCGACATAGTTTCATCTTGACTCTGCAACTCCTGTATCTCTTTTACTGACACATTCAAGTTCGGCATCTCCGCAACTTTCAATGGTTTGTATTTTGCTACCTTTTTAGCTTCTGCTCTAGTCTCCACAACTGCTACTGTCATTAATTTTTCATCTTGATTCCTCATCACATCGTCAGAAAATCTTACTGTTTTCTTTGCACCAATAGGTCTTTCTTCATGTTCTGTTTTTCTAATCAATATTCCTTTGTTTTCCACTTCAGTACATTTCTCAATTATTTCTTTTGGCTCATGATTTGTCACACTCTCAGTTCTTTCATCCTTAACCATGTACTTCAATCCTTTGATTTTCCCAATTATTACTGGCTTTATTGGCTGTTCCATCACCATCGCTTGTACTTCACCATTAAAATGTTCACTCTCTATGTACACCTTAGCCAATGGGAAACATCTTAAACTCCCATCAACTAAAACACAATGTGTTTCTTCTCCAGTCAACGCTTCTTCATTTATCAAAGAACGTTTTACAATACAACAACTTGCGCCTGTGTCGTATAAGCATCCCACTGTGTTTCCATTAACTGTCACCTGGTATTCACTCTTATCTTCAAGGCTAATACATCCATCATTGTCTTTTATCACCATTGCACTAGCTGCCATGTACATTGGTGGTATTTTATTATGTTCACCCTGTTTCATCTGTTGTTCTCCACTTGTAACTTCAACCACTCTCTGTATTTCACTTTCTGGCTTAACCAAGTGTGCTCGACTTTCGAATATTTGTACTGCTGCTGCAGTGTGTTTAAATGTACCCCTGTTTTTCTTTGGGCATTGATATGCCTTATGGTTCTGTTCTCCACAGAAAAAACAAGTAATCTTATGTCCAGTTGCAATTTCTCTTTCCCTGCTGAATCCTCGGTTTTGATGTGTACCCTGATTTATCTTCACATCACTTCTACTCCTGTTCAGATTGTACCCAGACTGTTCTTTGGGTCTGTGTTCATACGGTCTACCGTTCAACCTGTCACTATGAAATTTCACATCTGGTTTTACAGACTGCTCGCTGTACTTGTAACCGTGTGCTTCAATGTGTGATTCCGCACAAACTAACATGTCCTTCAAACTCATTTTACCCTTCTCTTTTATAAACATACGAAGTTCAGTACTGCACGTCAGGTAAAACTGATCTTTCAACAATAGATCTTCCACTCCTTCGTAAGTTCTTTCAAATCCCGCTTGTGCTAACCACTGCTGCATATACCTCCTCAATCTATGTACAAAACTAGAAGGTGTCTCTCCAGATTCCATTTTACTGGTTTTGAACTTGTTTCGATAACCACCTTCAGTAAGTTGAAATCTCTTCAACAGCTGAGTCTTCAAACACTCATAATCTTGCACTTCTTCTGCAGACAACCTTTGGTATACTTCCAGTGCTCTGCCTTCCAAATGTCTAGCTAACGTCAACGACCAAACTTCTTTTTTTAACTTCATACGCAACACAGGTTCGCTCGAATCTCAACAAGTAGGCATCTAAACAATCCTTTGACTCGTTGAATATAGGAAATTTGATATTTCTGATTCCTTTATTGTTTTCTCGGTGATCTCCCTGTTGTTGACCATCACCGATCCTCATGTAGGCCTTCTCGTGCTCTTGGTTTTGCTCCCCTCTCGAATCAATTTCACGCATTCTCACCTGTGCTTCAAGTCTCTTTATTTCTAACTGGTGTTCACGCTGTCCCCTCGCTTCAGTTTCAGCTGCTTCACGATTTAATCTGGCTTCTGATTCAGCGCTCCTAATTGCTTCCAATTCCACTTCAGCTTTCTTTGCTTGCATTGCAGCCTCTGTTTCAGCTTTTCTCGTTTCTATTTCAGCTTTTCTCATTGCTGCTTCTGCTTCAGCTTTTCTCATTGCTGCTTCTGCCTCAGCTTTTCTCATTGCTGCTTCTGCCTCAGATTTTCTCGTTTCTGCTGCCGCTTCAGCTTCCATCTCTGCTTTTCTTGCTTCTATTTCCAGTCTCTTGACTTCTGCTGCTGCTTCAGCTAATTTCATCTCTTTGGCGATCTCCCTCTCAGTCGCTCTATCTTGTCTCCATTCTGCCTGTCTTTCTTTGACAAAGGCACGTGTCTCGTCCCCTTCCATGTTCATCCGTTTGGCAATTTCTAACCAAGCTTCAAAATCACTGACAGACATACTTACTGTCTTACTTGCTGACTAGCAACTTATGACAAAAATATTGGCAACTATGTGCGCTATTTAAATTTCTAACAAATAGAAATTGTTCAATTCTGCAAAGTGTCAATTCAGTTCCACAACAACAACTAATCTCTAATAGTTCATACAACCTATTGCAGTATCTTCAATCTACAATTTCCGATTTAGTCTCTAACAATCTCCTAGCTATAATTGTTCAAAGCTTTTCTAATACTGTTCAAAAGACAGTTTTTTACTGACTCAAATCTTTACTGAATTAAATCTTTAATGACTTAAATCTTTACTTACTCAAATCTTTACTGACTTAAATCTTTACTGACTTTTATCCCGGACGGGCCCCCACTCATGTCACCAACCATCAAAATCTAGGGTTTTAAATCTAGTTTTAATAGGGAACTTTATGCTCAGAGGCTTTCGGGTGATCAATATTAGAATGAGCTAGGACCTAAAACAAATGTAGCTGAGATTCGTTTAAAGATTATATTATAATATAAACCATATCAAACAGTAAAATACAATCAATAATCTTATCTACTTATTTGTGGCGTATTATCTAAGATACATTATAACTTGTTTCTTAACTTCCACGTTGGACTTCTCCAGCGTAGATGTAGAAGTTCTTCAGTTCGTATGGATTGGAATGAAGGTTCGAAGAGGAAGGAAGGTCACCTTCTTCTTGTTTGCCGTCGTTTTCCAATTCTCTTCTGTAGTTGCGTAGACGGAGAATGCTGTAGTTGGACACAGCACTCTGTAGTTTCTTCCGCCTCGTTGATTCTTCACAAGCAACGGTAGCTTCTCGTCGCTTGCACGTCCTTTCGGTCTCGTCTTGTGGTCGTTTCGCCCCTTTCTTCTGCCGTCGAACTCCAATCGCAATTGCAGTTCCGAATCGACCTTCTCCCGATGTCGAATCGCAGTTCACTCGCAAGTGTCACATCAAACTTCGCAAAGTTTCGTTCGACACGCCCTGGTATCTCTGTTCCCAAGGACTTATAGTCTCACCAGTGGGACAGGCCGACAGCGTGTCGCCTTCCACACCCAATTCACCGTCAGATCTTCTGAATTACCGACGAGAACGCCACGTTTGACTAATGGCCGTTCTCGCTCAGAAATCTACGTCTTCTTCCTTCGCCATCTTTTCGCTGTCTAGCTTTATCGTCTGCCGTTGTTGCCGTCTGCTCAAGTTTGACGCTGCTTTCCGCCCTCCGTTGTATTTCAATAATTGATGTAGCGCGTATTCAAGAATTGTTATAGCGCTATTATTATTATCTAACTTAATGCCACAAGTAATATTAATTATAATCTACAATACGCCACATATTGTCTAGCTTAATTCTTACCTATTTAATACTTATACAATGCATCATTTAATAGGTTTGTTTGATAAGAAGCATTCTACCGCTACAGTCATCATTTTTGTCCATGGAATTCTCATCAGCTTTCTGATACACTTGTTCTCAAATGCTTGAATTCGCTTTTCTTCATCCTTCTTCAGAGTCCATGCTTCGCATCCATACGTCGCTACTGGCCACACCAAAGCCTTCATCAACCGCAATTTGGTGTCGATGCTGATTGATTTGTTCTTCCAAATCTTCGTCAATTTGGTCATGACAGTCATCCCCATGGCTAGCCTTGATTTAACTTCATTCACACAATTCCCATCTTTTGCTATCCTGCTCCCTAAATATACAAAGGAGTTCACTTGTTCTAGTTTTTTCCGTGCCCACCACCGTTTCGAGCACCTCCTCAGTATTCGTCATGACTTTCGTCTTTGTTACGTTGATCGACATGCCATATTCTTCTGCAGCACTTGCGACTTGTTTCACTAGTTCTTGCAGTTCTTCTGGTGTTGTGGCCAGTAGGACGATATCGTCTGCATATCTCAGATTGTTAATGGTTCTTCCGCCAATCCTGAATCCACCGGCGAAACCTGCTAGTGCCTTTCGCATGATTTGTTCTGCTAAAATGTTAAACAGACATGGGGAGAGGTTGCAGCCCTGTCGAACACCTTTTTTAACCTTGAACCATGCCGAAGTGTGGTCGTCTGTTCTGACATTTGCCCGTTGTTGTCTGTACAAATTTCTTAGCAGCTGGACTAGATGAGGTGGAAAGCCCATTTCGAGCATGGTCAGCCATAGCTGATCGTGTCGGACCCTATCAAAGGCCTTAGTAAAGTCAATGAAACAAAAGTAGAGTGGTTGATTTCTTTCTCTTGCTTTCTCTATTATGATCCTGAGGTTCACAATCTGGTCTCTTGTACCTCTTCTTGGTCTAAAGCCCGCTTGTTCCTGGGCAATCTCCATTTCGAGCTTGTTTTGCATGCGGTCTAGCATAACGCGCAGCAAAATTTTGCTTGCGTGCGAGACCAGTGCGATGGTTCTGTAATTGTCACACTGGAGCGGGTCACCCTTCTTGGGAAGTGGGATGAATGTTGATTGAGTCCATTCTTCCGGCCATACTCCGGTCTTCCACACCTCCGTACATATCTCATGTAGTTTGGTCACTGTCATCTCTCCTCCAAACCTCAGTAATTCAGCTGCCACGTCATCCGGACCTGATGCCTTTCGTGACGCCGACTTCATTACTGCACGCCTGATCTCTTCCTTCAGCGGTGGTGGTTCCCTTTCTTGGATGTCAATCTCTACGTGCTCGTCTTCTTCGATGTATAGTTCCTCGCAGTATTCTTTCCATCTTTGATTCACTCTCTCTGGTTCGACAATTTTCTTGCCGAAGGCATCCCTGATGGCCGTGGTACGAGGGACGAACGATCCCGTAAGCTGCTTCACTGTTTGAAAGACTGGTCTACTATTACCCTTTTTCGCGTTTTCCTCTAATTCGCTACACAATGTCTCAAGCTCTTCCTGTTTATCCCACCGCAGTCTTTTCTGTACCTCACTTCTTAGTTTTTTGTATTCTGTGGGGGATTTTTGTTTTGGCCTCGCGTTTCTTTCCAATCCATTCAAAAGTGTCGCTGGAAATCCAGTTCTTGCGTTTATGGTGATCCCTTAGTATTGTCGCCTTTGCAGCACCCAAGGTGACTTCCTTCAATTGGCGCCATAATTCATCTGGAGTTCTCGATTCGTCCATTCCTTCCAATACTTCGAATCTGTTCGTCACTTCCAGTTGGTATTGTTGCCCAACCTGGCTATTTTTGAGTTTCTCAAGATCCAAGAGTAACGGTTTATTCGCTCGCTTCTTTTTAAATCTCAGTTTCATCGTCAGAATCACCAGGTTGTGGTCGGAATCGCAATCTGCGTTGAGGCATACGCGTGCATTGTTGACCGATTGTTTCCACTGTTTGCTGATCAGTATGTAGTCTATTTGTGTTCTAGTGAATCCATTTGGACTCTTCCATGTATATCTGTGTCTGTTGTGCAGACGGAAGAGAGTATTGGTGATAACTAGTCCGTGTTCCGCGCAGAAATCCACCAAAATCTGTCCTCTATCGTTTCTATTCCCGTGTCCATATTTCCCAAGGACGTCGGTCTCAGTTGCGTCTTCTCCTACTCTGGCGTTGAAATCTCCTGTGATCAGAAGTATGTTTCGCTTGGGAACCTCTGAGATTGCGCCATCCAGGTATCGGTAGAATTGTTCGATTTCTTCGTCTTGTTTGTCAGCAGTTGGCGCATAACACTGGATTATTGTCATGTCTCTCGGTTTTGATGCAAACGTGGACGATATTACTCTGTTGCTTATTGTGTTGTATGATGCCAAGCATGAGGCGGTGTTCTTGTTTATCCAGATTGCCACTCCATGATGTTCCCGTCCAAGTGTAGGCCTACCTGAGTAGAGCACGGTGTGACCATCCAACGTCTTAAAATGTCCATTACCCGACCACTTGGTTTCTGACAGTCCACAAATACTGATGCCTTGTCTCTCCATTTCGTTTCCAAGCATCGACAGCTTGCCTAGCGCATTGAGTCATCTCACGTTCCATTGTCCAATCATAACGCGATGTCTACCATTTAGATGCTTCCTTGTTCCATCGGTTGTTTTCGTCTTCATCGGTGGTGATGTTGAGTCAGTAGCACACTTATCGGCACCCATCCTGACTCTTACGGTGGGTGTCGCGGGCCTTTTTATCCTGGGCGACGTCCGAGCCAGTATATCTTCGTTTTCATTGTGATCCATTCATGTTGTGTGGGAGAGGTTTCTAACCAACTGAGTACCCCATTCTCTTGCTGGTCACGCAGTTGATTAGCCGTTTTACCAGGTTGGACCCGGCATGCGCCTAATCATACGCTCGGTGATTGCCGTTGGGTGCATTTGAGCTCCTCATCCGCCAACAACCGATAAGAACCCCGCTGCTGCCCGCGGTTCTAGATTTTCAGGTTAATCCATAACCGGCTGCAGTTTAAAGTCATGCCCAGGAGTGAGAGAGATGAGACGTGGATTCAGGGAAAGAAAATATCGTTTGAGATGTAAACAACGAGCGCCTTTACTTTGTTGCTAGGCAACGCTCATTGTGACGTCGCATGCTGCTATAACCGCTTGCGGTTTGAGATTATGAAATCAAATTCTTAATTTATGCAGATGTACGTTACCCTTTTCAACTCAAAAATTCGCAAAATTCCGTGTACAGTATATAAAAATGAGTATATATTCCAGGTCCTGGCATTGAAAGGAAAACAACGGTGTAAAAAGCGTGTACTAACGAGCGTGCGTTACTTGTAAAAAATTTAAATCATAAGGTAGAAAAATCCATCGACCGACTGCTGTTACGTCATCCCATGGCCTGACTTATTGGCCAGCACAGATGGAAAGGTAAGGGGCGTTCAGGCACTTATTTTCTCACACTTTAAGCACTGGTGACAACAATTTTTTCGCCTCGGGATATCTCAGGATAGCCTGAGCCTGTCTCAAGGCAGGAAAAAGGAGGAGGTATCGCGGTGGGCTTGCAATTAACCCACCTGGGTAAAAAAGCCTACGCAGCAGGCATTGGTTGTGAACACAGTGCTGTAGCGTACACGTATAGATCTGAGACGTGGCCTGTGAGCTTATCCCTCACGCCTTTCCAGTCTCTTCAAAAGTTCAGCAGCACAGCCTATAGGCCTAACCTAATGACTGAACTGAGGTAGCTAATGGCTAGTTTATAAGTGTCTACAGTTCTTTAACTTGTTTACTTAAAACAACGATCGGTTTCTTGTATTCTGTTTCTTCAAATCTCCAAAAGTTGCAATCAACACAAAATTCACCAACAACGGCAAACAATTCAATGTTACGACAGAAACGCCATCTTATTAACTCTTCCTTCAAAACTACACCTTCTTCACATGACTAGCACACCTACAAGTGCCTATCTCACTCTTAGCGTACACTCTTCCTTCAGTCACTCTGTCCGTCTCACTGTCCCTCTCTGTCTTTCTCTCTGTCTCTGTCTCTCTCGCTCTCCGGCGACGTCGCGCCGCTGCAACTTTCCCGCCACTCAGGCACCTGGCCTTCCTCAGCTGTATGCTCTTGCATAACAATTAGCTGACCATTATAATGCTATACAAAATTAGCTTACATGGCCCATGACGGTAACAACCAGGAAAAGACTGGAGGCAGCGCACCAAAGGCGGCTGAGGAGGATTCTATGTGTATCGTGGCTGGACAAGATAACAAACACAGTCGTAAGAGAGAAGACGGGACAAGAGGATACGGAAAACATCATTAGAAAAAGAATTTACTGAGGTGGATGTGGCACGTTGTTCGCGTGGACGAGAATCGAAGAGCCAAACAGGTGATGTCCTGGAATGCAGGAAGTAGAAGCAAGAGAGGACGACCACGAAAGAACTGTTATAAGGCGCCATCGAAGGTAAATTGAGCTGTCTGGAGATGTCATATAGAAGGGAGGCCGAAGAACTGGCAATGGACAGGGGCGATTGGAGGAGGTGCGTTGCCCGATGTGCAGACATGCACATGAAGGACTAAGTGACTAAGTAAGCACTGCTGCGTAGGCTATAGGTGCAGACTGCAAGATGCAACAATAATAATGGGCTAATGCCAAAAGTGCTAAAGATGTGACAATAATATTGCCATTCGTCAATTAGGCTATAGTCAAACGATCGAGGTTACGGCCAATGATAAACTGGAAAATTCAGTCAAGTCATGCGTAGTATAGCCAATTATATGCAGTCCTATCAAGTGGCCTATCAACTTTGATGCGATGTTTCTTTCTATTCTCACTCGTCTCTATTTCTCTATATATATTTCCTACTCTGCCTCTTAATTTTAAGAATGAATATAGCCTTAGCGGAAGACAGCCAAATGCTTCCATGCCAAAAAATTTATTTTTGGCAGGACCAAAAGTGGTGGTGAATTTCACCACCACTTTTAAAAGTGGTGGTGACTGCAGGACACCACCGTCACAATAGAAAGTTACGCCTATGCAAAGTATACGAGGAGGACATTTTAGCGTGGACGAAATTTCCTTGCTCCGGTTTAAGAATTTCGCAGCCATCTTTATAATATTATGCATTGAGTGAGCATCATGAGTCCGAATAATGTTGCACCCTGTGACCCTCAATCCATCTCCTTGCAATGCAGCGTTTCCATGGGCTATATAATTATAAGCCTAGGCTTAGTAGGCTAGATTGGATTAATATGGGCTCTAAACCGGTCCTATTTGCATGGATAGAATCCGAATCTACACCTCGTGCTGCCCCTCAGTAACGTCTCTGTAAAGTGTTTTGTCGGTGGATTGCGACCCTGACCCTCTTTGACCAATCCGTCAACATCGCTCCTCTGCCAGCAAGTTACAGACTTCGACTTTAGCACAAGATGGAGTTTATCCTTTTCTTTCGTCCTCTTCTCCGGATGACTGGTTGATGCCTCCTGGGACTTTGACCTTTTGGAACTTGGACTGCGCTGAGTGTTGAGTGCAATTTTTTTCTCCCTTTTTCTGTCCTTTTTTATAACATAAATTTGATTTACTTTATGTATGATCCTGCCTCTCAAGACTTCTCCAAGTGTTAATGTAGCATATTTTCATTTAGTGTTGCTTTTAAATTTACATGAGTCATGCTATCTGCATTCTAGCATTGACTTTATTCTTCTTTTGGTTATTTTGACCCGTTTCTTTTTTTCATAATTTGCATTTTGACATTGAGAAACGGTTGTGCCAACTTGTGCACCACTACTGGCCTTCACCGTTCACATTCTTGTTTATGAATAGTGATGACCTGGTTTTATGTGGTCTGTGCCCTAATATAGTTAAGGAAACAATTGATGTAATTACGTGCTCATTGTGTCACGCTGTGTTCCACTTTGGCTGCTGTTTTCAAAGCGCTGTTGTACGCTATGATTTAGTTAATTGGATATGCATACGCTGTAACAGGGAAGTATTCCCTTTTGTCGAGGACGATGAAGAATTTAAACAGAATGACACTATTAAGTCAATTGATACTGCTGCGATAGAATTTAATGGTCTGAATCTTGAACTTGAGGTGTTTCCGGATGAGTCGGGCAATCGTATCTTACTCAACAATACTGACACTGACCCAGACTTAAACTATTTCACAAATGCGACTTGGAACAGTCCCTACTCCACATTCCCCTGTTGGGAGGCTAAGTTCGAGTCTATTGAAGCTAACTTTTCAGTCATGCACATTAATTGTCGTAGCATGGTGCATAAGCTAGATGAAATCCGTGAGATTCTCCAAGGCCGTAGCCAGGATTTGATTTCAGGGGGTGTTTCACCAATTTCCCTTCCTAAAAAACTGATGACCTGATGACATTTTTTTAGTCGTCCGGCCGAAATCTTTAGAAAAGTCACGAATTTCCCTTCCCAAAACACTGATGACCTTTTTTAGTCAACCGGTCGAAATCTTCCAATAATGCCACCAATTTCCCTTTTTAGTTATCCTGCATTCTGTTTTTTTTAAATTCCATTTCGGGAGTGTTTTCGTGGTTTTATTTCATAGTTTTTACATCATGTGCTCGTAAATGCATTCTATTATTTTTCACATATTCCATTTCGGGGGGTGTTCAAACACCCAAAACACCCCCCTAGCTACGGCCTTGAGATTCTCAATCAACTGCCTGTCTCTATTCTGGCTCTGTCAGAGACTTGGTTGGAGTCTGAATTGGAGGATACTATTAATGTACCTAACTACAAATTTATACATAAGTCTAGAGGGGGGAATCGAGGAGGAGGAGGGGTGGGTTTATTTGTTAGGGATACCATTAAATTCCAATTGTACGAAGAAAAGAGAGAACATAAAACTTATGAGGGTCTTTTTATAAAAACTTATTTACCTAATGCAACTTGTTTAGTAGGTGTCTTGTATAGGCCCCCAGGACAAAACTTAGTAGAATTCAATACCGAGATAGAGGTACTATTCTCCAATATCGTCAAGGGAACCCAAGATATTGTCCTACTAGGTGATTTTAACATTGACCTGTTGAAAGTAAATGAACATAAAGAAACTAATATTTTCTATAATAACTTGACTTCTCATCACTTTTTCCCAGCCATCACGAAACCCACTCGTATCACACCAACCTCATCTACTTTAATTGATAACATATTTACTAATGCCTGGTCTAGTCTGATTGATTCGTCCATTATCATCTCTGACTTGTCTGATCATCTGCCAGTATTCGCCCACTTTGCATTTGGTAATTACAAGAGAAGTTTCCCGAATTATTATGACCATCGCATAATCAACGAGGAAAGATCAGAACAATTTAAAACCCTACTTGCTGATAGTAATTGGGATAATGTTACCACTGCATGCAAAAATGGAGATGCTGACGGGGCGTATGAACTGTTTATTGAAAAATATAAAAACGCATATGATCAGGCGTTCCCGAAAGTGTCTAAAAAAAGTAACGCTAAGGTGCCTAGGTTTAAGCAACCCTGGATGACTGCTGGGCTCATCAAATCCAGCAAGAAGAAAGCTTCATTGTACTTAAAGTATATAAAAAATCCAAATGCTCATAATAAAAATAAATTTATTGTATACAGGAATAAATTTAAGACTATTAGAGTCAAAGCAGAAAAAAAATTACTATGCATCCGAATTCTGCAAATATAAAGAAGACCTAAGGAAGACTTGGAAACTCATTCGCTCCATAATGCAATATTGGAGAATAAAGAGACAAAAATCGAATCGTTAAAAATTAACGGAGAAAATGTTAAAGATCCGGAAAAAATAGCCAATAGCTTCAATAACTACTTCACCAACATAGCCCATTCTTTAGCAAAGAAAATACCTGATTCACCTCTCCCTTACTATAGTTACTTACAGGCCCCTCGGCAGAATTCCATGGGTCTCCTAATGGTCTCCCCTGAGGAAATTATGGATATTGGCCGTGATATACGTTTAACGCATAGCAAAGGTGTTGACGACATTGACCCCTGTATCGCTGCCCCCAATCTTTCCTTAGTTGCTAGACCTCTGGCTGAAATAATAAATTGTTCCTTTAGTAATGGGATTGTTCCACAAGCCATAAAAATAGCTAAAGTGGTGCCTATACTTAAAAAAAGGGTGATAAGGACAATGTAATCAATTACAGACCCATTTCCGTTCTTCCTTACTTCTCCAAGTTCTATGAAAAACTTATGTATAATCGACTCTATGGTTATGTTAAAAACTCTAACATCATTTATCCATCTCAGCATGGTTTTCAACCGGGTCACTCCCCCTACATGGCCTTATTGAGTATGCAGGACATGATTTCAAAGGCTATTGAAAACAACGAATACTCAGTGGGAGTCTTTTTCGATCTCGCTAAAGCGTTTGATACCGTAGACCATAATATTTTGCTTAAAAAATTAGATTACTATGGAATTAGGGGGACACAGCTCAGATGGTTCGCCAGCTATTTTGAGAGCCGTACACAAAGAGTTCTCTGTAATGGTGTCCTATCTGAGCTAGGGATAATCAAATATGGAGTTCCCCAAGGTTCCAACCTCGGACCACTTCTCTTCCTTCTTTATATTAATGACTTGGCCAATGTCTCTCCTACAATGTTTTTCATTCTGTTTGCTGATGATACCAACGTTTTTTACTCCAATAGCTCTTGGCAGACGTTGTTTCAGACTGTGAACATTGAGCTGTCTAGCATAGCTGCTTGGTTTTCTGCAAATAGACTCACCCTTAATTCTGAGAAAACCAACTTTATTTTATTTAAATCCCATCGGAAAATAAACCCCAGTAGTAATCTTTGTTTGCTTATTGATGATGTTTCCATCAATCAAGTTGAGTCGACGAAATTCTTAGGTGTGCATATAGATCAAAACTTGACCTGGAAAGTTCACATTAATCAAATTGCATCTAAAATTGCTAAGAATATTGGTATTATTTCCCGCATTGCTTATATCTTACCAAAGACAATTAGAATGAATTTATATTATACCCTCGTCTACCCTTACCTCACGTATTGCAACCTGGTTTGGGCATCGACATACGAATCTAGGCTTCATAAACTAATTATCTTACAGAAGAAGGCTGTTCGTATAATAGCGGGTATTCGTAAATGGGAACACACTGGCCCTTTCTTTAGTGAGCTTCATCTCCTAAAAATAAACCAGATAAAGGATCTCCAAATTTGCGAGTTCTTCTTTCGACTCGAACACGGTCTCCTTCCTTCGGTATTCCAAGAGTACCTCCCTCACGCCTCTGACATCCATTCGCATTTCACTAGAAATTCATCTGCATATCGCCCTGTCAGAGCTCAATCTAACACTATATATAGGCGTTTTACTGTTAAATCTTATGGCGCTCAAATGTGGAATAAAATACCAATTGATATTCGTCAATCCAGTATATAGTCTGCAGGTTTTTAAAAAGAGACTTCGTGTTTTTCTTTCCTCCACTATATATATAAGTCTGCTTAGAAGTGCATGCACATGACCACTTGTAGTTAAGGTTCTACTTAAGTATATAGTTAAGTTTGTTCCTCTACATGCTATTTGCAATTTAAACTTTTTGCAATCTGTCATCACCTAATTTGATTTAATTGTTTCAATTTTTTTTGCTATCTTGTACAATATTTCTTGGTATTTTTTCTTACTTGGGTGACCCTCCCCAGCGGGATGTCAATCCCTTTAGGGCCCCCTTTGTAGCCAATGCATGCATATTTTCTGTTTTTGATGTCATCTTGTTTTCTGGTTGCAATAAAGCGAATTGATTGATTGATTGATTGATTGATAGAACTACGTCTATACGAGTCCTGTATGGTCTCCAATGCTGCATGGTGCATTGGTTTGCATTGGTGTCTTTCTTATTCTCCCGGTACAGAGGCCTAATGACATTTCTAAATTCTACATAATATGCCAAATAATTAATCCGTGTCATTACTTAATCCTTACAGACTGACGCTGATGAAGCTATAGCACTGATGAAGCTATAGCACGAAGACAATTGCGTCTTGTGCCATCGCAGCATGAAGTCAATTCTCTTCGTTGGTCGTATATAGGAGCGGATGAGTCCACGGTCTCATGAGTTCGGAAGCAATTTACGCCTTGAACTATATATATATATATATATATATATATATATATATTGTTCGGTCAGTTGATATAATAATTATGTCGGATGCACCACGTCAACCAATCACAGGTTCACAGAGTCAGAGTGACAATAAACACATAGAAACAGACATACATGTAGGTCCTACACATCACTCATGCCCATCAGAGGCATGCATGCAGAGCGATGTAGGCTACAAGAGTTGATGAGCCAAACCTAGTAGCCTAAGTTAGTAACTGACTGCACTGTTCATTGGTTCCATGGTTCTATAGTTAACACCAGTCTGCTACTGTCGTCTGTAGACATGTTAAGGCCAGCTTTAGCCTACGTAGCCTAACGTTTCCGAAGCGAAGTTGTTGAAGGCACTGATCGAGCAATCGGCTAGTTGCCGATTAGGCCTACTTCATCATCAAGAGCTGACAGCCTCTTCAGCATCGCTGCTGCTATCGCTGCTGATGCCAGCAACATAGCGCACTGTCTAGAGATGCTGGGTGCATAGTCGTAAGACAGAGCTGCAGGGGAGGATGCTGTCACCCATGATGCACTTGACGACGACGACGACGACGAGACAGCGTCGTATACAGTGATCAACCTTGACCTTGATCCACCATCGTTTGATGCGTAGATCGGATGAGTTCCGCTGCTGACATTATTGACTTTTGACGACGACCACCGCACAGCAGCATGCGCATCAATCTGCCTGCTTGATAACTTCGGAGTTGAAAAGCTTTCAGAATATTCTGTAGAGACAACAAGTTCCAAACTGTGTATCCTTTCATTCAATCGCATTCTGTTCCATTCCATTCCATTCTATCATATCATCTATCGTTTTGAACACGAAATTTAAAGATCTATAATAGGTCTAGTGTGGGACCTTCACGCAAACAGGCTTCGTTCAAATTCTTAGCGCTTCGTTTTGAAGTCTGTCTGTCTGTCTGTCTCTCTGTCTCAGTGCGTGTCAATGAAGCACAACTATAATAGGTCTACCGTCTACGACATGTAAATCTAATTAAATTTAAGAAGCTGCCGGTTGACCTTCAATCGCCGGGTGCGACGCCTGAAGAGGTCGATGACGTCATCAAATTTCTAAGATCACCAATAGGTTTCAAAATATCTAAAATGGCCATGAGGGTTCAAACATCTCTAAGATAACCTCTATAGCTCTACTTACAGGGACGTCATTTCAGCTTTTTTCAGAGGGGGGCAAAAAAATTTTGCGGGTCCAAACTCCACAAGCTTCGTAAATTCTGTATTTAGCCAACATGTGCAAAACTGTGCTTAAATGAGATGTTTTATTCATGCTCATATTTATTAAATCTACTTATGGGCCTTTTTGATTCAGTGATGAGGTATATTTTAAATGCCTATACTACTTTAAATAAACTATAATTAAATGTTTTGCACTTGTTATTATATACCGCTATATTATTTACCATTATATGATTATAATAATGGTATTATTTACTATGATAGGCCTATATGATAGTATCATATTAAAAGAGTAGGATTTATTGTTAATATTTGTACAAAAACTATTTTTATACAATTAAAATAACAGAAATAACCTTCACCCACAGAAAAATTTGAAACATTATAATGGCCATTGTTCCAGTTTACATTATTGTATTACATAGAATTGTATTACATAGACCGGGCTGGACCATTATAATCTACCATAATATTATTGATTATTATATAATTATAATGATATTACTTACTATAATAATAGTCTAATAGATGACATCATCATGAAATGGAAAATAATTTACTGTTAATACTTGCAAAAATAAAAAATTACCATTAAATGTCTTATCTCCACTATCCAGTGTAATCTTTCAAATTTCAAACTGTCAGATTTCAAAATGTTTTGCTCCTTGAGACACTTAGTAAAACAACATCATTATTACATATGCTTCCCAATTTTGGTATTTTGGCAATTCTTGCTTACTATGTATACCATGTTTAATCATTTCTACTAATTGTGTTGTCTTGAACAACAAGGGTAAGCTTATTCCAGTACAACAAAGTAAGCTTACATGTACATAATAATTATTATACTCCAGTCTGCTGCTGTTACTCATTGTAATCGTCCATTATCAACAGAACAGAATTGCCTAACTTGATACACAAAGAAATTATTATTGCAATTATAATTACATTTTGATATTGATATATTAAACCGCTCTTTTTATCAGCACTGAAATAATATAGTGATTTTGTCAGGATAACATCCTACATGCTATGATTACAATGTGGAAGCTCAACAAGAATTTGCTATTATTTTTAGTGGACCTATATTTTTGAAGTCTTAGACCACTCTTAGCAGCACTCAAACAGAGCAATTTTGTTCAGACCATAGCCTAAAATGGTGTCATTGCACTGTGGAAATTCAAACAAATTTCTTGCAGGCAGGGGGCACATCCCCTCCCCAGGAGGGGTCCAGATTAGACACTGCTTTAATTTGTCATTAATAACAATTCACATAGCAATATAGCATGCTGCATGCACTAAGTCTGCAATAAATATTTTTGCTTTTGGGTTAATGACTGTTATTATCTATGGCTATACCTATGGGATCATTCAAGTGGTGGTCAATGGCTTGTGATCATATCAACCTGGAAAAGATATGACTGAAAAAAAGATTAAAATCCAAGATTTCATGTAGCCTATAAAAAGTAACCTGCCTATAACCATTGCACTAAAAACAGTCAGTTTGTGTAAATTTCCAGTTCAATTGGATGTCACATAATAGGCCTACCGTGTGGAATGTGGATCGTTGTGAGTGTTTACAGGATGAACTCTCATTTCCTTTGGTCCTCTTCAGTTCTCAAGAAAGCCCAATCATCAGCTCTACTGACCGTCATTACATTGGTAATCCACACTCATACCTCTCCCCCAACTGATGCATGCAGTCAGCCCTTGTAATACATCTTTCTGCTGTGTTCTTTCAGAACTTCCCGCTCATTGTCCTTTGCCTGCTACTTGCCCTAGAGGTCGCCGTTGTTGGAGGCTGACGAATCCGCTCCAGGTCTCAGTCAGACGGGGTGGGGTGTTTGTAGGCCTAGTGCTTATAAGGCTCAGAGGGAGAATCATGCATCAGATGCCTGGCTGCTTCATGTTATAACTGGGTATTGGTCGGCTTGCAGTACATGTGTGGCTGACAGGACCCACACATCTGGTGACCTTATACTGACCTGGGACTTTATCTAGGGGGAACAAGCTGTATACGTCTTTGGAGTATCAGCCCGAGCTCATTCCCTATGCAGACAATATCACAATATACACCTAAGTTGATACATGTATCTGTGGCTATGAACTGTGCACTGTGTGCAGCTTGAATCTGCCCGCACATACAAAACCACAGAGGTCATCGTGAAGACACAGGCCTTTTGGAATTTTGAACAACGTGTGGCGTTGCAAAGCAATGCAAAATATGTCATGTGTAAGAACAATCGGTCAAATTCAGGGGGGGGGCAAATGCCCCCCCCCTGCCCCCCCCCAAATGACGTCCCTGTCTACTTACTCTTCTGGCTTCGACGTGGATCCGCCCAATTAAGGTTAGTGGCTTTAACAGAAAGGGGCAGGAATTCTTAAACCTATAGGCTAGAGTAGGATTACAAACTGAAATCTCTGCTTCGAATGGACCCAACAGCTGTCTGCAGCGATTGCTCTCTTTCTGCCGATATACAGGGTGCGGGCCGTGCGGCCGAAAAAAATACCCCATTACGAAAATTGCGATTTCTCAAAAACCGCTGGATATTTTGTTATAAAACTTCGCCAGTCTATTTGACACATATCTATCTACAATTTAGCTAAATCTAATGAAATTCGATTCATGAACACCAAAATGGTGCAACCCTGAAGTGAATGTTATTTTCGTTTCAACAGACATTTAGTGACAGCAATAACAGGAATAAGTAACAAAGTAGCGACGCAAACGGAAATGTAACAAAGCGCAAGGTTACTTATTGTTGTTGACAAGATTAGGCCAAACTGTTAAGTTTTGTGCAATGAATGTTCGAAGTGACCACCGTTTGCTTTTACGCAAGCTTGCAGACATTTTCGAAAGTCCAGAACAGTCTTCTGAATGGTCTCAATTGAGTGACAAAAGTCATTCCAGATGATTTGCAGCGTAGTTTCCAGTTCAGAAATGTTCTTTGGCTTTGTGGGAAGTTTGTTGTAAGTCTCAAGCATTGCACCCCAAACAGCACAGTCGATTGGGTTCATATCTGGGGAATTTGGCGGCCATGAATCCTTGTCGATGAAGTCCGGACAGTGACTTGTTAACCAATCTTGGGCCAGCTTGGCGCCGTGAGCGGGCGCTCCATCTTGCCGAAAAGTGAACTGATTTCCCAAGACAGTGTGACAGTCATCGACAAGCTTAGGCAAAAGATTCTCCACGTAGTACTTAGCATTGACTTTGGCCTTCTCACCAATGAAATGCAAGCGTCCTTTGCCCTCATAGCTGACACCGTCCTGCAGAAACCATGATGTTGGGAGAGAACTTGGCTCTCTTGACCAACAGGCGGCGTGGATGGATATCGGCTTTTTCTTCTTCGCCCAGACGCGGTTGTTTTGAGCATTAATGGGTGGATTGATGTAAAAGATCTTGTCATCGGTGAAGAAAACCTTATTATGGCACACATGCAGCAGGCTACTTTATGTAAAATTATAATTTCCTATTTCGTGAATGCCGTGTAAAATTGAAAAAACGCAGTTCTTCCTTCTGCCTGATGTCATGATCACAAATATAAAGATACTGACATCAAATTTTCAAATAATATACAGAAATATGTTACGAATAAGAATGAAAATATTTGTAAGAAAATATTCAGCGGTTTTCGAGAAATCGCGATTTTCGTAATGGGTTATTTTTTTTGGCCGCACCCTGTATATCCACAAGCACCTGCCATGCAGAGTGTAACAGAGACCACAAGTTCATTGATGGGATGCGGCTGCATTTATTATATGTGTGTTTGTTACATATGAGAATATACACTTACTCTGCATCAGACGCACAGGCTTCGATTGGGATCCGATGCTGTTTTCCGCTACAATGGTGTATGTGCGGAAACTGTCGTCTTGCACGTTTCGTAGGTACAGCTCCGATTCCAGAAGATTGTCGCTTATGACCTGAAACCAGTCATGCGTGACCTCAGTAAGTTACAGGTATACATAACCAGATTGTGAGTATAGAGTATAGACCTATGTGTACGGCGCGTTTTAGGTCTGCGGTGTCATGACGAATAATTAGGTTCACACAAGCAATCGCAGTCTCTCTATGGCGTATAAAAAATGATCATTGCGAATATCATACGAATTAACTGCATGAATGACATGCATCGTCCTACAGAAGGTCACTGCAGTGTAGGCCGATACATCCACAACTAAAGCACATTGTGTAATACGGATGTATACCCGGACTAGAGTCCAGAATTCTGTGGTCGCTGAGTCTCCGTTCTTGACGGTAGTGGTTCTGTTGACGTCGACGATCCAGTAGAGCGTCGACACTTCCGGTCTCGATTGAATCTCACAGCGGAGGAAAGCGTTTCCATCGCCTGTTGCTGCTGCGCTCTGCGAGCAGTTAATGATCGGACCGTCTACAATAATGAGTAACTAGTTACGTCAAGGACAGGAAAAGACGGCAGTCGGGCAATGTCCAGCTGAACGCTAAGCATGCAAAACTATCGTAGCCTACGTTCCGATGATTCGTAGTTAAATCTTATCCGTCCAACCCTATGACTTTCGTCATCGTATAACTACACTGTTCTAATGCACAAAGAGACACAAGTCAGGATTCGTCATCCATTAATTGCCTTTGGCCCAGCCAACCGGCAATATCCCATGAATCAAGCTATGGCTAAGTCTTAATATATTATACAGTGTATTATGTACAGTTGCACAGTCCGGTCAGGACAGACCGGTGGAGAGAGTCGGAGGAGAGAGCATGGGACACATACGGGCATTGACCCAGGTTGTCCTTCTTGCCTCTCTCTCAATATTCTCTTCAATCAGACAAGGTGGTCTAGCTGCTCCAAGATGCTAATGGTATGGAGCAGACCTGCTGACCGGACCGGTTGAAGCTGGGCAGCATGACGTGAGACAGACTCAGACAGAGAGTGGCGTCGGACTCTTACGGGCATTGAGCCCAATGATATTGATGATGATGATGATTATGTACAGTTAATGAACGACAATGTTACGAGATAAAGGAGCTGGGAGAACAAAACGAACTCGACAATGAATTTCAAAGGTTTGGTCCAGCCATGAAGATAGCCTGAGAACCAAACACATACTAGCCGTAAAAGTAGAATCTGTTGATGGAACACAATAATTATTAGAGTGCATTGAACAGAAATATTATCGAGGGTTTGAGATCTTAACGAATGATTTATTTATTAATTTCGATGAATTTTTTACGCATTTCATGAGATGTCAAGCGGTCATTTCCGCAACAAAGCAACGCGACTATATAATGATCGAATGTGAAACTTTTGAGTGGAAAATGAAGCGATGATTTTTCATTAATTTTCAGGTAAATTCTGAGAGAAAAATCCAAGATGTCGATCAAATTAATTGTTTTTGTTGCAACGAACAATTCTATTGACTTCTTTGTACAAATAAAGTGGTAACTAGGCTAACTCAGTTTGTTAATAGCCTAGTTGTTAAAGTTTTACGTAACGAGGACCCAATTAATCTAATTTAATCAATTAATTGCGACTAAATATATTGAAGGTTAATCAATTAACATTATTTTTAATCATTAGGCTACCAGCCTTCGTTAAATGCAGTAGGCCTACTTCGAAAACTTCTATAGGTAAGCCTATAGACTTTAAACTTAAAGATTTTTGAATGAATGTTTTACACATATACTCGGTTAGCCTATTCGTCATGTCCAGTGCTTCTCTCAGTGCAAGTTCCAATGATGTATAATGTACAACTATAGGGAGAAATCATAGGTCCAGTCCAGAGCCCAGCGTAAAAGCATGCTGAGTTCCACAGTTCAAGACAGGGTGTGAATTGATTATACGAGCTGACAGGACAAGAGAGGCAAGAGAGTGAAGGCAAACCTCACGAACCCGCTAAGCAGCGGTTAGAAAGAGCAAGCCATGCAGCATTTGAGAAGATGGTCATGGTAGCCTATAAGTCAACGGTATCAAATGCAGCAGATAGATAAAGAAGAACTATAGTTAGGCAGGCCTACTATAAGCTTATTCGAGCAATAATAATGTGAAACTTTGAATGAAACTCATATACTTTTATCCTTAGGGATAATTGTGGTATTGTCAACGACAAATTAAGCATCGGAATTTCAGTAGTAGGCTAGAGTTGTATAATTTTGCGTTGGCAGATTAAAGATTAAAGCATTAGCTACGATGGATCAGTTAGGGCCTACAGATCAGACGATTCGAAGGTACTTTTTCCCCATGACTTTCAGAGAGAGAGAGAGAGAGAGAGAGAGAGAGAGAGAGAGAGAGAGAGAGAGAGAGAGAGAAGTTGTTTATTGTAGCATATACTGTGAACAAGTTGAGGGACTTGAGGTAGACCTATGACACGTCAAAAAAGGAACGAAGGTTTAGGAAACTTGAGTATCACAACCGAGATTTTGTATTTATCAGAAGAAAAGAAAACATGCAAGAACCTATTTGAGCAGCGGAGAGGTGAGAAAGCTATGCATGGTAATGCGGTGTACTAATTGTCTGACCTCGGGAAGTAGAGCCTTCTGAAACAGACAGACAGACAGACAGACAGACAGACAGACAGACAGACAGACAGACAGACAGACAGACAGACAGACAGTTAGGCAGTTAGACAGACATGTCGCATCGTCGTAGACCTGGGAGTGACTTTGGTCAGCTAATCTGACCCCACTTGACCCTAAAGTGACTTGAGGTCGACTTGAAGTCGACTTATCGGCGTCAAAGCGACTTGACCCGACTTGGCAGAAAAACAACCGACTTCCGACTTGAAGTCGACTTCTGACATGGTACTAGCCATTAGCCTAGGTCTACGTACTAGCAAGAAGTCAAGCCAATTTTCCTGCAAGCATTAATTTCATTTAGGGCTTCAAACAGGGCCGGATTTAGGGTGGTGGGGGCCCATGGGCGCTAATTACGGTGGGGCCCTTTCTGTAATAGATATTTTGCTTTTGATGCACATGCACAGTATCCAGCAGGGACATGCCCATGCATACAGTCATAACATGTCACAGGCAAAGGTTCTAAAAGCAATGTTTATATTGTTGACTTATTGTTAATAAAATATTAAAATACATATGAAGAGAAAATAATTGAGAATATCATAGTGCTGATAAATAATTATAGTGACCTATTATTTCAATTGCATGGTATTAAATCATTTTTCAAATGCAAAGTTAAAGGATAAGCGTTAGGCATCCTATTCTGCAGTTTTTGGTAGGCTTATAAGTCAGCAAGTCACTGGCATAATAAACACATAGGCATGGCTGAAAGTGAGCCGGGTCTGTATTTTGGACAAATTACAAAAAAGGTCATCAGAAATTTTCTGGTCAAAGGCGTCGGTTCGTCCGCTAAGTTAGACCCGGCAACTTTTCCAAACCACTTTCAGCCCTGCAAATATGCCTACAAAGAAAGAAAGTGAAAATTGTGATAAGCATCATAAGCAGTGGTTAAAGTGTAGACGCCCTTTCCTTTTCCAGGCTCTGCTGCCAAATACGTGGCAGGACTGTGTGAAGATTTGAAAATAAGTGCATGGACGCCGTCCATGACCGTCCAGCAACACTTTAAACCCTGATGATATAAGCAAGACCTCCAAAGTAAAAACAGACAGCTGTAATCAGCTAAATAGCATTGTTAGGCCTACAGTTTGATTTAAGTTTGAGTATATGTCTGTGTATTTTTCTATTAACAAAGTCGTTAATTAACTGATTAAAATACAGTTAGAATTGGAATAGAGTATCACTCTCTAAACCAAACACTGAATGTAAGGTGGCTAAGTCACCGTGTGTCATAGTTGTGAAACCTGTTCTTAATTATCTTTATCTTGGAAATCGAGTGTTCAGCACTGCAGTTTAATTGTGACCATGGGCACCAATTGCACTCTTAGCATAATTTCCACACTTGGAAATGAACTTTCAGCACATTTGTCAAGTATTAAGTTTAACTGGTTCATGAACGGCTCCTGACTTATACGGTTATACCGAGGCCTGTTCTTCCTGTCTGGTCTTGAAACATTTTGACAAAATAATGAAACCTCAATAGCTCATTGTCACGGCTTTCATATAGAGTCATCACCATTATAGCCAGGTATATAGCCTGCCCTAATGCTATATACATGTACATGGTTTTCGCAAACTTGAGAATTTCTTCATCACATGATTCAAGATTAGAAAGAAAAATCAAACCTTGAGCAGAGCAGTTCTTTGATGCTAGTCTTTTATTACATCCACGGTGACAGCAGATATACTTAGAGCTGCTGCCTGAAGTAATATGAATTGTCTTTGAAGTGGCCGACTTGCTCATTTTGAGATGCTTTTTCTTTACTGAACTTGTGCCTTTGAGAGCCGCTCTATGCCTTATACTGATCTTCAATTCGGTTCATGTCTATCAGTTGAAAACTTGAAATTACTGAGAATCTTCAAATTATATTAAGTAGGTTGATGCCTATTCAAAGCTCACACTGTGCTGTATGGTCCTATTAACCGTGCATATTATACACGTAGAGCCCTATAGGACTGTAGTCTCAACGACTGTGACAGCACAGAAATGACAGCAAACAGCTGTGCACTATACCACATATGTGGACATTGAGTCACTAAGGGTCAAAAGCCCCAGCCCAACCCTGGAGTTAAGACAGACATAGCTTTCATTCCGCAACCTGATACTCGTGGTGAGGGCGATGAAGCTCAGGAAACAGCCTAGACCACCGCACGATCTGTTCATTGTTCGCTACATGCGACCAAGTCGAGGAAAGCACCTCTGACACTGTATCTGCCTACACCAGTGGGCTATCTCAGCTTGAGTTAAAAGGAAGATAATCTGTCAACAACAGCTGCTGCTGAAGATGTCAGGTTTAAAGCCATATATATTAACGACTATAACGAGTTTAATAATTACTGGTCAGATCAGAAGCCTATGCTACTCACCGCTTAAGATCCAGTTGCAAGACTCTTAGAATCCAATCCCTATAATCAATTTTATGTGGTACGGACGGGTGGGGCAAAAAAATAAAGTTGCAACTGGTGGGGGCCCCTAAGTGGTGGGGGCCCCTGGGCTGGAGCCCGTGTAGCCCATGCTTAAATCCGGCCCTGGCTTCAAATGAGTAATGATGCCTCAACGCTTAATTGATGCACGAATTTGTTAAAGTGTTATTAAGCCCATTTCAAGCTGTTAGGCCTATGAATTTTAGCTTGTCCATTGTCTGTGATTATTCAGATTACACTCATTATCATTATTTTTAATATTAATATTAAATAAATTTGTAAAAAGCGCAATGTCTACCATAGGCGCCGAGTTGACCTGAAGAGTGTGAGTGCCCAAAGAATGTGAAAAATCCGCGCGTGAGCGCGAATTTTTTTTATAGCCTTTTTTCATAGTAGAGTTATTGAAATTACCTATGTTCATAGGCGGAGACTTGTTCATGGTTTTAGGGGACGAACTCGCGGTCAAAGGACGATCGGCGAGCAGGGAAGGCCCGAAGGGGCTTGGGGATAGAAGTGCTTCTAAAACCATTTACGATTTTTTTTCTTGCCACAGTGCGATGGTAGCCTCTAAGGCTGTAATTTTTGCGTCATTTTTACGAAATTGTCGTGGTTTAAGACTTGAAAAGCATCCCTGCCGTTGTTTAAAAAATTTCCACACACCATGAAACAGTGACATTTAAGCTATTATCTCATCAAAATTTCCCATTATTTCACTGTTTAAAGATATGATTTAAGACTTCAATAAATGTTCTTCCCAATTGCTTAAAAAAAATTGATCACTCTTTGGGTCAACATGTACTTCTCCTGGAATCCACACAGAAGAAAAGCACAATCTTCGTTAGCATATATGGGCATCTTGGAGTACTCTCCCCTAATTAGGTCAACAATCAACAGACTCAAATTTTGCCCAAGAAATAAAAAATTCTGTCTGCATTAACCACTATTTAGTGAGACAATATTAGCATTGTGGAAGATAGTTTTTCAAATAGTTTTCACAGACAATTTAGTCAAGTCTGATTTGTTAACGCAAACAAAACAATATCCAGCTTTTGTGATGCTGGGGAGTGATTCTGAGGCAGTGAGGATCATTATAATAGCCTAGCATGTACAATAGGGCCTAAAAAGAAACAGTCATTCAAATCGTCGCCTTCGTCCGTAATAAAAAAAATGTCTGAAGGGGATCGAATGAGCAGGATTTCGATGTTTTCCTCGTATTCGTATGGAGTTCAGACTACCGGACGGAGTAGGCCTAAATCTGAAGTAATAGTAAGGTAGACTAACTGAGATAAAAGAAAATATGTAAAAGACGCAATGGTTTTTATAGATAAGCAATGCCAACAGAGATTTAATATAATAAAAAGCACATCTTGTTGGCTGATTTCTGGTGGTGCCCATGAATAGGCGGGCCTCGCTTGGCCAATTTCTGGTGGTGCTCAGCACTCACGGGCCTCGCAGAGTCGGCGCCCATGATGTCTACGATAAAATAGCGGACCGCGGACTGCATGGTTGCACTGAATGGCGTGTTATGATAAGCCTAATTTGTAATTCTGTTTTCATAGTTATTGGCCCCTAACATCATTTCGCAACTTAGCATATAGCATTGCAAGCGCATCATCCTACAGTAGGCTACTGCAGCTACTAGGCCTACTCACTGACAGTAAAGTCTTTCATTGTCCAATTGGCCCTACAATAGTTTTTCCGTCTGCAGACAACTCCAAAGTAGTGCCAAACTATCGATTCCGGTAGGCTTTGTAGATCCAGCTTTCTTTGCGCCGAATTCACTGACCACTAGAAGTTCACTGATTGCTTGATAAGCACACGTACAAATATTTTAGTAACATTTTGTTTCACCATTTTGATTAAGCGCATGCCTAAGCGCGACGTTTAGGCCTATAGGCATAAAAGTACAAATTCTATTAATAGATCGGCAGACGGCAGTCTGCACGATAGCCTACCGGCAAAATAATCAGTAGCCTAGCCTAAGTCTCTGTTTAGCAAAGGCCTCAATCATTTTTGTAAACACACTAGGCAACAAATGCTGCTTAGGCTAAATGTTGTCACAATCATTGTTTCAAATGACAAATTAAACTATGTTTGTGTCTCAAGTCGGTTTAAGTCGACTTGAGGTAAAAACAACTTCAAGTGACATATCTACAAAATTCGACTTGGGGTCAGTTGCGGTGAGCAGAAACGACCCGACACGACTTGGGATGACCAAGTCGACTGGGGTCGACTTATTGGGGTCGACTCCCAGGTCTACATCGTCGTCATTGCGAAATTAAGCTACAAATTTGCAGCCAATGTCTCTGATGATTTGAATTTTGAACGATTCATTATAAACATGGTAAACATTGTAAACATTGTAGCGAATTGCCGAAGGCAGGATTGTCTGCACAAAATTATTCATTTTAAGGACAATGTATAAATTGAGACTAAAATGACGATATATATTAGGCTATATAATTAATCAATCTATTTTGAATTGACCGCCAGATCCTTCAAACACCTTAACCACCCTGAAATAAACTATAGGCCACTAGTCCTACGGTAGAAAACAGTGGATTGCAAGTGTGTCGAAGCAGAATTAAGGAAGTAGAAGATGACGAAGAGAAGCAGAAGGAGAAGAATTGGAAAAGAAGGAAAAATTGAAGAAGAATTCGAAGAAGATGAAGAGTGGAAAGTATAGGAAGGGAGAAAGAAAACAAAACATTAAGAATAAAGGAAGAAAGGAGGAGGGTGAGAAGGAGGAGATGGAGGAGAATGGAGAGAAATAGGAGATGGAGGAGGAGGAGGAGGGAGAGAAGAAAAGGAGGATATGGAGGATATGGATGAGGAGGGAGAGAAGGAGGAGATGGAGGAGGAGGAGGAGGGAGAGAAGGAGGAGATGGAGGAGGAGGAGGGAGAGAAGAAAAGGAGGATATGGAGGATATGGATGAGGAGGGAGAGAAGGAGGAGATGGAGGAGGAGGAGGAGGGAGAGAAGGAGGAGATGGAGGAGGAGGAGGGAGAGAAGAAAAGGAGGATATGGAGGATATGGATGAGGAGGGTGAGAAGGAGGAGATGGATGAGGAGGGAGAGAAGGAGGAGATGGAGGAGGAGGAGGGAGAGAAGAAAAGGAGGATATGGATGAGGAGGGAGAGAAGGAGGAGATGGAGGAGGAGGAGGGAGAGAAGAAAAGGAGGATATGGATGAGGAGGGAGAGAAGGAGGAGATGGAGGAGGAGGAGGAGGGAGAGAAGGAGGAGATGGAGGAGGAGGAGATGGAGAAGGATGGTGAGAAGGAGGAGATGAGAAGAAAACTTACAGTTAACCGTAATTTTTGCCTGGACGCTGACTGCAGGTAATCCGTTGACAGTGACGACGCAGACGAGGCATTGACCGTCGTCCGTCGGTCGAGCATAGACTGTCGTTGACTCAAGTATGGTGACGTAATCGATGAGTCGAAGTCCACGGCTGCTGCCTGTCATCGTGACGTTAATGGTGCGTGTGAACTGGTCAGTTATATCGCGCTGACCAAGACGAATGGTCATCGATGGGACGAGATAGCCACTGTGGCTGATGCAGACCACGTGACCAGGCTGATGTTCCACGAACCGGATCCTGTCGCCCCCACCAGACGACGACGACGACGACACAATGACCGTCTTTCTAACTGGAGCTACATCAATGCGTCATCACTAACACCACCCTCGTCATCATCATCGTCGTCATCATCACCATTGATCATCATCACCATTGATCATCATCATCATCATCATCATCATCATCATCATCATCATCATCATCATCATCATCATCATCATCATCATCATCATCATCATCATCATCATCATCATCATCATCATCATCATTGATCATCATCGTCCCTAACTCTAATCTTCATCCTTACTAAACAATCGGATCGTGTACAAAATTAATGCACTATAATATTATAATATCAATTAAATATTCATTTTATGCTGGTTTACAAAATGTCGTACATTTTCACGTTAGGTGACGCACATGTGAAGTTAGACATTGAGTTGACTTTCGGTCTGTTTTTAGTGTGGAAGGTGAACTGTAATGGATTCGTGCGACGATTAATTTAGTAAGTTCACATCAAAATGGTCTTGAATAATTACAGGCGATGAACGATCTGCCGAAAGCAGGATTGTCTGCACCAAATGTGTTGCCCAGAGTAGATTTCGCTACAGGAAAGTGACTGAAACGTCATCTGCTCTGGACAATATTTCTCATGATTATAATGTTTTGAAGTCGCTCCTAGACATCGTCATTATGGCAACAATTGACCTAATGACGCTGTCGTCGTTGTCGTCGTCGTCGTCGTCGTTGTCGTCGTCGTTGTCATCGCGATATTTAGCTGCAATTTTTCTCTTTGAACGAGATGCATCGTAAACAACTATTGAGAAATCAAATTATCTTCAACTCGTTGCTTGTGTCATCTGCGTTTAATTTAGTAGTCGGCGTAATATTAGGACGCGTGTCCAGAAAGCTTAAGAGAATTGAGTCCTCCTATTATCAGTAGGCCTATACTATAGGCCTATACTATAGGCCTATACTATAGGCCTATACTTCGTTGATCTAAACGGATTCATGTCATTACGCTAGACTGTTGAAAATCCACAGAGCGACGTCGTTTATGAGGTGATTATCCTAATGGTTTACGATGCAAATGATGAGTTGTAGTGATTATGATGATAATGATGATGATGACGATGATGATGGTGGTGGTGGCGGTGAACCTGATGACGATGGAACTTTAATCACACATCAGTATATATAATAATTGAGAGCAATTCTGATTCTTTCGTTACTGACTAATATATATATATATATATATATATATATATATATATATATATATATATATATATATATATATATATATATATATATATATACACACATATATTTATGACGCTGAATCGGATCTTCAGAGGCGCATGTCTCCAGGACACGCAATTACACGCATATACATGTATAGATGCAAGAGCTTCGTCTTACTATAAGAAGTAGGCGAAGATGGGGGTAAGAGGGAAAAATGAGGAGAATGAAGAAGCTGAAGAAGGGATAAAGGATAAGACGGGGGATGAAAGGAAGCAGGAAAATCACCAATGACACCACAGTTTGTAGGTACAATGGTACAATGGTACGTGTTGGTCTGCCGTGATCCAAGTCTTTCTATTGCAAAACGTTTAAAAACTTTAAATTAAAGAAATCTACCCGTCAGCTAACCAGATCGCATAGGGTCAACTCTCTTACCGCTCTTGGTTTTGGTTGCAGATTGTGATATTCCCCAGCATAACTCTCCGCAATTGATTATCAATCCATCCGGTTCAAATCCGGAGACTTGGGACATTGGCTTTCTCAGTGAAACCAGAACAATCAACATTGAGTCGATCTCCTTTCATTTTGCGGCAAATCTTTTAACTTGACTCTTAATTTTTGCGCTCTCACTGTTTATCAGAGTAAACGTTGCTCATAGCTTTATATCTCCAGGATCTCGCTCAAGAGGTGTCTGAACACACATTTTGTCTGTCATTGACACTACGACCATTTTCATTTTTTAGAAATTTGAAACACAACAGCAAAGCGCCAACGGCAGCTAACAGAAACTTTAATAAATTAATGCCCTGAGCGGGGCTTGAACCCGGGTCGCGCGGATGACTCTCAGTTTAACGGCCAGCGCTCTCTCCACTGAGCTACGGGAGGTCAGATTAGTCAGAAGAGAGGCAAGAAGCGGTCGTTTGGTCTGACGGAAAAGCGCGATGTTCACGAGATTCGCTTGAAAGACGAAATATCATGGTTTCAGCATCAAATCTTCTGGCATGTGCTACGGATCAAAGGAAAGACTGCACTTCATCCAGGGCTTAAAGTGTGGCTGGACGGTCATGGACGGCGTCCATGCACTTATTTTAAAATCTGAACGCCGTCCTGCCACTTATTGACCAGCACAGACTGGCAAGGTAAGGGGCGTCCAGGCACTTCTTTTGGAAAGGTATATAGCGTCCAGGCACTTATTTTCCCACACTTTAAGCACTGACTTCATCCCATTCAGTAGGGTAAATGTCAAACTTTTCGCTGAACTCTCTTTCGCAGACTCATTGAAGACTGCTGATATGTTCTAACATCTGGTTTTTATTGTCGCCTGCTTGCTCGCAAATCAAAGTTGATTATAATGACGCCACCTTATATATTGCCATCAACCGCAGTAAATTTATTGGTAAACATGAATGACCAACAAACTCGCCAGATCTTAGCCCTCTTAATTATCACGTCTGGAACGCTGCAAGACATTTAATCCAGAGTTGGAGAACATTGGCAGCTGACGAAGGTCTTGCTGCTAATGTGCATGGGATCACTTGCCGCAGGACTCGCTCAACAAGGCCATGCTGAGTTTCACAAAAAGAATTCTAGCTCGTGTTAAAGCAGGGAGTAGACTCTCCCATCATACCTTACGATAAACAGTTGTAAAGGCAGTAAAGCGGAATTCTGAGGTCGTAGTGAAAAGTGATATTATTTTACATGGAAATCTACAAGTGACGTTCATTTTTCCGCGGAAATTTGAAAAAACGGAATCGAAAGTTTAAACAGCCAGCTGTAACTTTAGTAAAATTTTCAGCGATTGTTGGAAATTCATTTCCCTGCAAATTGGGACATTTTCGCAGAAAAATTTCGAACGGTTGCGAAGATATCGCATTTTATCCGGTGGGACATTTTTTATTGAGCCACCCTGTATATATACACACACATGGTGTCCCGATGAAAAGTAGACCCAAAAAAGTCATTATTCGGTCAAAAGACTCTAAGCTGTTGGTGTTTGCGGGATATTTTAAAACAACAGTAGCCATTTTACCGCCTAATCCTAACTCCGTTTAGAAATGTTGATGAGTTTGATGAGTTGATGAGCGTTTGAGATGCAGCGCCGAAACGGAAAATTTCCAACATGAAAAAGCTACAAGGAAGTGAAGTTCAGCTTCAGCTGGTGTTCAAAATGTCCTCCTTGCTCAAGGACACATGACCGTAGACGGTAGACTAAGTAGTGTAGTAGCTGTCCAGGGAGACACCCAGCTTTAAGCTTATATCCCGCAGCTGTGGCCGCCATACATTCCAGATCTCATTCCGGAGTGTACTGGAGAAGAGCGCTTTCGTCCTCGTATTCACGACATCGATAACCTTATAGCTTATAGGTAGGGTGCATCTGTTTGAAGAGTGGCAGCTGTTTGACCACGTGATCGTCGATCGGACCATCAAACCGTGACGTCAACATCTATACAGTCGTGTGTCCGTGAACAAGGAGGACATTTTGAACACCAGATTCATTCATAATTTCAGACATTTTTATAGCGCCTCTTAAAGAGTATCTACACAGAAGCGCTCCCGACCCAACCACGGCTAAAGTCTTAAGAGCAGAGTAGAACGTAGTCTCAAAGGCTCTAGGCATTAGACGTAGTTCCACAGGAAGCCCATTCCAGGTAGCAGGGCCAACGGCAGAAAAGGCACGGCGCCGCGTAATACACGTAGAAGCGCGTGACCGGGAGACAAGAAGCTCAGCCTGTTTAGAAGAGCGGATCGAGAGAGCCACGGTGCTGGACGCTTAGGGTGGAGCAACAGAGCTCCTGCAAATAGACAGCCTGACAGAGGAAATCTTCATTTTTCGACACTGCATTTCAAACTCTCATAAACTTGACAAACTCACGAATATTTCTAATCGTCGTTAGGTGGCTATATGGCTAATATTATTGCTTTTAAAATTCAGTCAAATACGCAAAGTTTTGACCGAGTTATAGCACTTTTTGCTGGGTCTGCTAGACTGGTTCCCGGACAATTCGTCCTCGGACAATTCGTCCCGGACAATTCGTCCCGGACAATTCGTCCCCGGACAATTCGGACCGGACAATTCGTCCCGGACAATTCGTCCCCGGACAATTCGTCCCGGACAATTCGTCCCGGACAATTCGTCCCCGGACAATTCGGACCGGACAATTCGTCCCGGACAATTCGTCCCCGGACAATTCGTCCCGGACAATTCGTCCCCGGACAATTCGTCCCGGACACCATTACCGTATACAGATGTCGACCGGAGATACTGCTGCGCATTAAAATTCAATTCGAAATTGAAAATTATTTCATTGTTCTCAAAGCAAATGTAGGCCTAAACATAATAAAACACGTTACCTCACTTGGCTATGACATTAAAGGTATATTTGGAAAGCAATAGGTTGGCCTACTCCAGAATGGACAAGTCACGCATAGACTGAGGCTAAAGTAGGCTATAGCCGGTCCGAATTGTCCGGGTCCGAATTGTCCGGTCCGAATTGTCCGGGTCCGAATTGTCCGGTCCGAATTGTCCGGTCCGAATTGTCCGGTCCGAATTGTCCGGGGACGAATTGTCCGGGACGAATTGTCCGGGACGAATTGTCCGGGACGAATTGTCCGGGGACGAATTGTCCGGACACCATTATGGGCTGTCATTTTTACGATGTTGCTCGTCGCTTCAGTGTTAATAGCGCTAGACAAACTGAGAGATAGACAGAGAGACAGACAGAGAGATAGAAGACTGAGAGAGACAGACAGAGAGTAGAAGAACGTACATCTGATGTGCAGGTTGTAGACAACGGATGCCAGAAGAGTGTTATGAGGACCATAAACAACGCAAGAATAGTTCCCGCAATCCTCACGACTTGCATCTGAAACATAAGTCACAACGCAATATCCTCGGTTAAGGTGAAATTCCGCTCTCTGCGCAAGAATTCTACACTATACTCCACCTGACCATCGTAATTTAGACAATGCAGCGAAAGACAGAAGGGAGTTTTTGAGTAGAAGTAAGTATACAATAGCCTATATACAGGGTGCGCCAAAAAAAGAACCCCCTAGGTTTTTTGCCAATATTTTTCCCAAAAGTAAGAATTTCGGAATGAAATTTTACAGACTTATAGACAATTCATATTTACACATGATGGCCAAATTTTATCAAAATATTTCAAACAGAACAAAAGTTACATCACTTTTAGTGAGGTCACCCATCGTTTTTTGACGATTCAAAAACGCGACGCAACAAAAAGTATCAAAAAACCAATCTAATTATTCTGGCCAATATCTTGGCCAAAAGTAAGAATATCGAAATGAAATTTTACAGGCTTAAAGACAATTCATATCTGCACATGGTGGTCAGATTACAACAAAATATTTCACACAGAACAAAAGTTATACCACTTTTAGGGAGATCACCCACCGTTTTTTGACGATTCAAAATCGAAACGCAAAAAAATTGTAAAAAAACACGATTTTTTCTCATCTCAAATAATTGTTATCAAATAGCCTTCACATAGCCAGATGATCATTATTATTACTATTTAAAAGAGAAACAGGGTACCAGCGTAGTTGGGCGTCACTGAGAAGTCACTTAGCAAGATGACAATCAAATTGGTAAATAAGGAATCTATCAGATTAATCAACAGGTCCATCAAGAACTTTGCAAAGAGACTCAAAAGAAGTTTGGCACTGGTGGTGGGCACATTGAACTCAAGTCGTGAAGCAATACCAAGTTCATTTGACAACAGTTATTTGAGATGAGACTTAATAAAATCGTGTTTTTGTTACTTTTTGTTGCGTTTCGTTTTTGAATCGTTAAAAAACGGTGGGTGGCCTCACTAAAAGTGGTATAACTTTTGTTCGGTTTGAAATATTTTGATGAAATCTAAACACCATGTGCAGATATGAATTGTCTTTAAGCCTGTAGAATTTCATTTCGATATTCTTACTTTTGGCCAAGATATTGGCAAAAAACCTAATTTTTTGCGCTTCGTTTTTGAATCGTCAAAAACGGTGGGTGACCTCACTAAAAGTGATATAACTTTTGTTCCGTTTGAAATATTTTGATGAAATCTGGCCATAATGTGTAAATAAGAATTGTCTATAAGCCTATAAAATTTCATTTGGAAATTCATACTTTTGGGGAAAATGTTGGCAAAAAACCTAGGGGGGTCCTTTTTTTGGCGCACCCTGTATAAGTACCGGTAGCCTATGTGCTTTATTGAACCGCCTGCAAACGCACTGCGGGAACATTGGTCGAGAGCATAATAATTATATAACCTACAATCATAGAAAATTAAAATATACAATCAGTGGCGTAGCCAGGAATTTTTCATAGGGGGGTTTTACGGCCGGAAACCCTGTTTTTTGATATTTTTCTTACTTAAATGGAAAAATAACCCTAAAAAAACCTTTTTCTGAGCCAATGGGGGGGTTTTAACCCCCGAAACCCCTCCCCTCGCCTACGCCACTGTATACAATAAAAAATTCACAGTTCACAACTAGAAAAACCATAACAGATATCCTTGGAACTATGTGTGAGAGAAAGGATAGACAGAAAAGAAAAACAGCAATAAAATTAAGGTCACTTGACTTGAATAGCATCCGTGTTATAAAAATCACAATTCATCTTGTTAATGTGTCAGCATGAGGAATCTCCCGGTTGTGAGAACGAGGACGAAGTGAGTATAGGTAGGCTAACATTCTTAATGGGAGTTAACATAGAACCTATGCCATGGCTAGAGTTGTAAAGTACAGAAGAGAAGAGCGAGGAATCAGCATGACTACAGAGATCCAGTGTTTAATCTAGACGTCTCTGGGGGGGGAAAGTTCCCCCCCCAGGATTGACATTTCCCCCCCCCAGAAAAATTTGACAAAATGATATTGGTTTTTAGTTACTGTTTTCATCGTTGTTTTACATGAAGTGTTATAATATACCGTAATATTATTTATTATTACATATGATTATAATGACATTATTTACTACTATAATATATGATACTATCATGTTGCAATGAGCATAACTTACTGTATATATTTGTATAAACACTATTTTTTCTTAACTAAAAACAGAGATGACATACCTTCCAGAACAATTTGTCAAAATGATAATAGATTCAAGGTGCTGTTTACATCATTGCATTACATGAACTGTTATAATAATATACCGTAATATTATTTACTATTATATAGTTGTAGTAATTACGGTATTTACTATAATATATGAGACAACCCTGCTAAAATGAGTTTAACTTACTGTTAATATTATGTACAAATACTATTTTTGCACAACTGAATGGCTTCAATCCAGTGCTATCCTTCAAATTTTAAACTGTCAAATTTCAAAATGTTTTGGTCCTATTATTTGAACACCTAGTAAAACAACATCATTACTACACATGGCTTCTTGATTTTGGTAACGGTAGTTTAGTTTATTATTTCTTGGTTGATTTGTGTACCATATGATTTCTGAAAGTGTATCTTGGTAAGCAATTCATGATCATATTGGGAAACAGGGATAAGCTGATTAAAGTGCTTAAAAGTCAGCTTATATACTCACATCTGCAGTTATTCATTAGAATAACCCAGCAACAGCAGAACTGAGCTGCTGATCTCGATACATAAAGATGTTTTTATTGTAATTATAATTATATATATATATATATATATTGAAATCCTAAAAAACTTTATATCAGTAGTGAAATAATGGAGTTATTTTGCTAAAATGGCATCTTCAAAGTGTACGACTGCAATGTGGAAATTCAAAAAGTTTCTAATGGGTCACTGAAAAAGTACAGCTATATTTTGTTAAGATGACACCTTAAAATGCTGCCATTGCAATCTGGAAATTCAGAAATTTTCTAATGGGTCACTGAAAAAGTAAAGCTATATTTTGTTAAGATGACACCTTAAAATGCTGCCATTGCAATCTGGAAATTCAAAAATTTTCTAGTGGGTCGCTGAAAAGGTACAGCTATTTTGTTTAGATGACACCTTAAAATGCTGCCATTGCAATCTGGAAATTCAAAAATTTTCTGATGGCTCGCTGAAAAAGTACAGCCATTTTGTTAAGATGACATCATAAAATGCTGTCATTGCAATTTGAAAATTCAAAAAGTTTCTGGTGGGGAGGGGCACATCCCCTCCCCATACCCCTCCCCTTCCGGTCTCGGCGCTACGTATATCACGAGCGTCTTTCAGACGCTCAATTGTCTCCCCCCCCCCAGAAACCTCAATTCCCCCCCCCCAGAGTCGGGGGACTAGATTAAACACTGACAGAGATCATCGAACGACCTCTGGTCGGCAGAAAGAAAGTTGAACCGCATCGTTTTCCGTAGTATTGCGTTAATACGCGTGCGCTGACCAGAATTAGCAAAGCCAAACCAAGCAGGGAAAGCATACAGAAGACGTGCTAATGTGGTGACCCTAATTACATCATATAAGCGAGTCCCGAAGAGGCCATGCGAAGGACACGTATCGCATGAGTGATTGACAAGTTTTTATACAAATCCGGTCAATATGGGGTCAAAACCAAGTTTATCCGTTAACACGTTCACCGCCTACACGCCATGTTAAATGACTGAATCCGGTACGAGTTAACTCGTACTGGGCGGTGAACGTGTTAAGGTTGCACTTAGAATAAAAAATTCAGGCACCCTAGTCATTCCGGGTATATGCAGGTTTTAACTGCTCTCGAAATTCTTGGCTTGCGTTCCCACTGCTCAAATTCAGCGTTCCCACTGCTCACCCAAACCACTCTAACCACTGGGTATACATTGTAGGTGGAGGGAGATTGAATAATTTAGACCGCGGACGCTTAAATATCATGTCTTTGAATTTGCTGTTGTTGAGTTTAATATTACAAGAAGTATGTGCCCAATTTGCAACATTTTCAAGTTCAAAAGAAGTGGTAGCTATAGCGGAGGTATTTCGCCTAGTGCCCAGGGATCACTCCACCATGTTCTTCTCTAGCCTTAAGACCAACCTATTCAGCCGAGGTTGGGTCTGGAGCGCTTCTGAGTACATATTCTTTAAGTGCGCTATAGAAGTGCCCCAAATAAGTAAGTAAATAAATCATCATCGTCATCCACCAGCACCGCCATCATAAGGCGTATACCATCACCGATCACGAACACGTTTGAGCGCGCAGTCACTCAGAAATATGAATCTGTCAAATGATGTAAAGATATCTAGATATTTAAATGTCAATGAGATATATAGTGAGATTGGATGTGTTTCTCAAAGAAAGGAAAAAATATGTATAATGATCATCATCGTCATCATCGTCATCATCGTCATCATCGTCATCGTCGTCGTCGTCATCATCATCATCATCATCATCATCATCATCATCATCATCATCATCATCATCAACAGCGACATTGTAAACATCATCATAATCACTATTATCATCATCCTAATCTTTATCTTTAACATAATCACTACCATAATCATAATTACTATCCTCGACATCCTAAGCATAATAATTATCCTGACAGGACAGTATCCAAGAGTAACTATTGATCCTTACTGCGGATGGTGAGCGTCATGAGATGTCGCGAGGATCCGTCTGGTGTGTATGAGACGAGAAATCGTGGTTCGGAGGCGAATGGTTCCATCAGATTGCCCATCATATTCATCTGCAGCGCATCCGCAAACTGCGACTTATGCCACAGAACGGGATTGTCGAAGAGGTTGAAGTCTTCGTGATCAGCCGCAAAGAACTCGCATTCGAGGCTGACCGATTCACCGGCGTCGATGATGACGACCTCGCCGATCGACAACATCTGCAGAAAAGATCCTAATTCAAAGAAACACAAACAAAACAGAAGACATCAGTGCACATACAAACGGATATGATAACACAATACAATACAATACAATTAGTCATTTATACAGTGGCGGCGCCAGGATTTCAGTTTCGGAGGGGCTGAAGCCCGCGGAAAAATTTTCCATTTTCGCCGCCAAAATTTCTAAATTTTCCATTTTCGCCGCCAAAATTTCTGACGACCTTTTTTTTTTTTTTTTTTTAGTCATCGACCAAAAATCGTGGATTTTTTATGTAAAATAATTAAAATGGCCATTTTTTAGGGGGGGCTTAGCCTCCTGTAGGGGGGGGGCTTAGCCCCCCCCAGCCCCCCTAGCGCCGCCACTGCATTTATACCGCGCTTTAACAAAACAAGTCTTGCACAAGAGCGCGCGCTTCACTACAGATCTAGTTATAATGCAATGAAAATAAATGAGTTTTTAACTTTGATTTAAACTCTACAACAGATGAGCACTGGCGAATGAAGGTTGGAAGACTGTTCCATTCTTTGGGTCCTGATACAGCGAAAGCGCGACTTCCAAACTTCCGGTTTGTGCGAAGTGTAGCAAAGTCACTTCGCGACGACGATCGAAGTCCTCTGGACTTGGAGGCGGAACATGACGTGACCATGGATGTCATGTAGGATGGAGAAGTTCCGTAGAGGATATGAAACATCAGGAGGGAAATTTTGAAAGCAATGCGAGCACGGATGGGAAGCCAGTGTAGTTGTTTCAGAGCTGAAGTGATGTGGTCTCTGGGACCAAGACCTTTTATCAGGTGCGCGGCCGTATGTAGAACTGAAGACAGGGGTTGAAGTGTTGATGATGGAAGACCAGATAGAACAGAGTTGCAGTAATCGAGACGAGAGATGACGAGAGCTTGAGTGAGAATACGAAGGCAGGTTTCATTCAGACAACGTTTTACTTGTCGGATTCGGCGAAGGTGAAAGAAGCATGCTCTGGCTATAGAAGATGTATGTGTGACAGGTGTTTTCATAGGCCACAGAAAAGAGCAGAACTCTGAAGGCGAGTGAATTGTCAGATTTGTCACCTAACTATGCATGATACTTCATGCACAACTAGTGCGAATTTTTCTATTAAGTTGCATGTTGCCAGTTGCATGCCGGTAAATAGTCTATCGCAAAAGCCAGGCGCTTTTGCACAGCCTTATTGTTTGAAATCTTGTGGTTCAAGCATTGGAGGGGCCCACCACGAAAGCCATGCACAAGGGCCCCAAAAACCTTGCTACGCCACCGAGGATTAGGCACGCCGAATGTAAGAGACCTTCTTCTGGCGGCGGTCAACGCTAAGTTAGAGGAAGGCAACTGAACGGCCGCAATTCGTATTTTCTGCAGCAGTCAAAGCTACAAATGAAGTCCGGAAGGTCATGCTAGAAAGACATCCAGCGGATGATGATCGAATGACCCATCCGGAGAGTCTTCCGAACCCGGCTCAGACTTCCGCATACCAGGCCATGGCACGGATACAGGCATACAGAAACGACGACTCGATCTCTCCCGTTGGGTCAGCAGGGGATCCATATATGCTTACTCACTCCCTGGCGCCCAATAATGTTTAAATCTGCCCAGTTCAAAGCTCAATTACACCCGCTGAACTGTTCAGCCAAGCCGATAGGCTTACGCTTGAAGTATTGTATTGTACCTATACATTTATGATTTATATAGTCTTTTGTAGACTATAGTATTAGACACATTGCTGTCAGTCAAACAGTTTAACGCGAGTATTAATTTATCTATTCAACATGGAGCTATGGAAGCTCATCTCAAGTAAATGCCAGTTTCTAAGCAAACACGTTGACTATATTAAGGCTACAGAACGTTCATCAGCATTTGTGGCCACATACAAACCTGCATTGAACTGCAGAGTGAAGACAGACAGCGCAATCCAAAGTGGAAACTTCGATGACCAAACTTCTCCGTAGATTAGCATCTTCACAATTTCAAGGCTGCAATCATCGTTCACTGTCTCATTAGATTTCCTCACAAATGCATGAAACATGCAGCTTACTGTACATGCATGATACATGCAGCCTACTGTTCATGCATGATACATGCAGCTTACTGAACATGCATGATACATGCAGCTTACTGTACATGCATGATACATGCAGATTACTGTTCATGCATGATACATGCAGCTTACTGAACATGCATGATACATGCAGCTTACTATACATGCATGATACATGCAGCTTACTATACATGCATGATACATGCAGCTTACCGTTCATGCATGATACATGCAGCTTACTGAACATGCATGATACATGCAGCTTACTGTACATGCATGATACATGCAGATTACTGTTCATGTATGATACATGCAGCTTACTGAACATGCATGATACATGCAGCTTACTATACATGCATGATACATGCAGCTTACTATACATGCATGATACATGCAGCTTACCGTTCATGCATGATACATGCATCTTACTGTACATGCATGATGCATGCAGCTTACTGTACATGCATGATGCATGCAGCTTACTGTACATGCATGATGCATGCAGCTTACTGTACATGCATGATGCATGCAACTTACTGTACATGCATGATACATGCAGCTTACTGTACATGCATGATGCATGCAGCTTACTGTACATGCATGATACATGCAGTTTACTATACATGCATGATACATGCAGCTTACTATACATGCATGATACATGCAGTTTACTATACATGCATGATACATGCAGCTTACCGTTCATCCATGATACATGCAGCTTACTGTACATGCATGATACATGCAGCTTACTGTACATGCATGATACATGCAGCTTACTGTACATGCATGATACATGCAGCTTACTGTACATGCATGATACATGCAGCTTACTGTACATGCATGATACATGCAGCTTACTATACATGCATGATACATGCAGCTTACTATACATGCATGATACATGCAGTTTACTATACATGCATGATACATGCAGCTTACCGTTCATGCATGATACATGCAGCTTACTGTACATGCATGATACATGCAGTTTACTATACATGCATGATACATGCAGTTTACTATACATGCATGATACATGCAGTTTACTATACATGCATGATACATGCAGTTTACTATACATGCATGATACATGCAGTTTACTATACATGCATGATACATGCAGTTTACTATACATGCATGATACATGCAGCTTACCGTTCATGCATGATACATGCAGCTTACTGTACATGCATGATACATGCAGCTTACTGTACATGCATGATACATGCAGCTTACTGTACATGCATGATACATGCAGCTTACTGTACATGCATGATACATGCAGCTTACTGTACATGCATGATACATGCAGCTTACTATACATGCATGATACATGCAGCTTACTATACATGCATGATACATGCAGTTTACTATACATGCATGATACATGCAGTTTACTATACATGCATGATACATGCAGCTTACCGTTCATGCATGATACATGCATCTTACTGTACATGCATGATTCATGCAGTTTACTATACATGCATGATACATGCAGCTTACTATACATGCATGATACATGCAGCTTACCGTTCATGCATGATACATGCAGTTTACTATACATGCATGATACATGCATCTTACTGTACATGCATGATACATGCAGTTTACTGTACATGCATGATACATGCAGCTTACTGTTCATGAATGATCCATGCAACTTACTGTACATCAGTGATATTTTACTTCAGGAATTAATTTTCATTTTACTTCTATTTCAGTTCAGACAGCCTCAATTTCAGTTCTCATTCAGTTACAGTTCATAAAATATTTTCGGTGCTATACTTCTAATTCAGTTCTCAAAATAATTTCAGTTCTCAATTCAGTTCTTTTATTAATATAATTACAGTTATACTTTCTTATATAATTTGCGCTAAATTAAGCCGAGTTTGAGCATTTACATTATCGATGTGCTTCTTTAATTTTAAAGAACCCTGTTAGGCGCCTATTTTCAGCGACCTTGGCATAGGCCCTACTAGGCCTACCTCTTGTCCCAGCGGTTACTAGCCTGTTTGCGATCTTTACCCAGAAAATATTGTTTCTACATAAGCTTGAAAAGTCGAAGCTTCAACATCTTCTGCAGAATACAGACTTGCCACCTTTTCCTAAAAATAGCCTATGTGTAGCCTAATTATTAATACAATAACTAAGCAATTTGAACTCCGAATCAGTAGTTTGTACTGTGTGCCGGATCAGGGTGTTGCACTTGATAGCTCACTTATATTACGGGTATACATATATACGATAATACCTTAACTGAGCACATTTCCAAAAGCACATGCACGTTCCTCTTAGGCCTACTTTAATTTACGATGTCTCAGGATCTTTCGCCGTTCTGTTTCCACCCATTGGCTTCCTCTCCGTACTCACATACAATCTAAATCCCTCATTCTGATCTTCAGGGTTCAGCGGGGTTTTGCCCCAAATATCTGACCGACGTTATACTAAGGCCTCACTCAGCTTCCTCCAGCCGTCCACTTCGTTCATCCAACAGACTTGACCCTTGCTTCCTCCTCCTAGAACTGCTATATGGCTCAGTCTTGGTCATTTGTCTCAATTGATCCTTCTCTTTGTAATGAGCTTTCTCCTTGCGTTCTCTCTATACACTTTCTCTGGCAGTCTCTCTTCTTCCTTCTCTCATCTTAAAACCTGCCTCTTCGCGCATGGTCTTGCGCACTTGGAGCACCTCTGAACGGTTCACCATACTAGAGGCTTTTGTAGATGATTAAATACGACAAAATACAAAATAATGTACAATTATGAATTTAATATTAATCAGTTGCTGGTGTGAAGTTTGAACTGGTCAAGTGTCAGGAATATTACACATAGGCTACATAGTAAATTTGCATATATGCCTAAAATTGCCCAGCCTGATCCCTATAATATGGCCTGGTCCCAGGGTATTTGCCCCTCTGCCCATTGTCCCCGAGTGTGGGTGCAAGAATGTGTGCACGACGTCAATTATTCCGGGTTTATTTTTTCTGGCAAAAGTAAAATTTTGCCCCCCCCCACTGCTGAAATGACCCCTACACCTATGGCAAGGCGCTATATAAATGTTCATATACATACATACATACATACATACATACATACATACATACATACATACATACATACATACATACATACATACATACATACATACATACATGACGAGTTGTATGTATTAATAGATTATTAAGACTATTATTAATTTGTATTATTAATACATTATTCGCCGCATTACAAACGGGGGGCCCGGTAGAGTAATGGTTAACACGCTGGCCAAGAGTGCGAGAGGTAGTGAGTTCGAGCCCCCGTTGGGCGGATTAGCTTTGTAGGCTGCTATTAGCGCCGTTGTAATTGTAATGCTGTCTGTTCAGTTAGTAGTTAAGATTACTGCATAACTTGTAAATGTAAAGCGCAGTGCGTTTGCAGGCGTTCAATTAAAGAAAAGATTATTATTAAGATTATTATTATTATACATACATGCATGCATACATACATACATACATACATACATACATACATACATACATACATACACACATGCATACATACACACACGCATGCATACATACATACATACATACATACATACATACATACATACATACATGCATGCATGCATACATACATACATACATACATACATACATACATACATACATACATGCATACATACACACATGCATACATACATACATACATACATACATGCATGCATACATACATACATACACACATGCATACATACATACATACATACATACATACATACTTACATACATACATACATACATACATACATACATACATACATACATACATACATACATACATACATACATACATACATACACACATAGGCCTACATACACGCATACATACGTACATACATACAACGGACGCTCCAGATTCATTCATATTTAATTTTTGAATCTTACCTAGGTATGCAGTAGTCATATAAACCATCAGAAGGCAAAATCTTTTAGGAGACAGTTGTCATTTGGGAAAATAATACTAATAATTAATAATGTTACATAAATATATATGCACAAATGTTTCACCGCCCTTACAGCCTGTAACATGACATAGGCCGAAATAATCGGAAACTTAATGTGCACTCGCCTTCGAGAATCCAAACGAGTCTTAAGATTATTGTGTTGGCTTGTGAAGTAGGAGAATCGAAGTCTTCAGTTACCAGCACGGGAACAGTCAGCAAAGAAATGCAGCGTGCAGCTGAGACAACGTTCATGTTTTATAGCTATGAGTTAGGTTTTGAACTACGGTTGTAGGCCTACCTGTTCGACAGAAAACCAGAATAATGTCGAAAGCACGTCTGCAGTCTTAGGATATATGCTGCTCGAGATATAATATTACATTGTCCATACAAACGTGTAAGGCAATGACTTAGCAACTTTAAGAAGATTCATTATACATAGGCTTAGTTTTGTGCATACCGGTACTTAGTTTTGTGCATCTGAATAGATAGATAGCCTATAGCCTACATGCGTGAAGATCGCAAAGAGCTTCTGATTTCAAATGTGTCCATCCAGTGCTGGCGGTAAAGGAAAATGTTTCATGAAGCTGTTCTCTGCTTTAACGAATCCGTCTATTCACGTTGCATAGATGCAATGAAACTACATTGTTCTCTCACTGAATTCCAAGCTCTAGTCTATAAGGTCAACCTATATATATATGCAAGAAACCCATTTCTTCTAGAAATTATGTTGCTCCTCAGACGTCGTCTTCGCCTTCGCTTCCGCCGCATTACAAGCTGTTCTGGCCCAGCATGCAACTGGCTTCCGTCCGTTGAACAACTTCCTCTCAGCAATTAATAAACAGTTGAGCGCCCGCCGCCGTCCCTCGCAGTATTGCCTGCCTAATTATTATCACAAATCAATCTTCGATAATTTTGACGTCCAGAAATTATCGGCGGATTAATTTGAGTCTCGCACAAATCCTGGCTTTACCGTTCATTCGACCAGCTCGCCCACCGATCCGCTCCTATCCATCCATCCATTCGTCCATCCATCCATTCCTCCATCCATCTCTCCTCCACCCATCCATCCATCAGAAACTGTTTATGACAGCGGCTTGGCGGTTTTCCAGGTATTGAATCCATCGCAAATAAGGGAACATGCAGAGGTCTGTTATAAGAAAGTTATCTTTTATTAATTAGACATCAAATCAAAGACAGATTAATCATATCGAGCGCTCAGAAACTACGGCCGCTGCCTTTGACAAATTACTCAGAATATATATTGGTTAGATTTCGGATAGAACTGCACGCGCTCAGCTCTCGGCGGCCAGCAGCGGCGGCAGCGATCTGCTACCAACCACCGTCGTCGTCGTCGTCGCTATGGTCGAAGGAAAGCAGAACGCTGCAGAGGAAGGGACGAAGGAGGACGAGAAACGGAGAAAGTGAGAGAAGGAGAAGGAAAGGGCATCTGATCAAAACAAGGAATGGTCGAATCGAAAGAAAGCAGAGGCGAAACACGCACAGGATTATGAAAACCTGGAAAGGGTGAAATAGGGAGCGGAGAAAGAATCGGGTGTTATAAGAAATGAGCAACGTCGGCAGAGAAACTAATCTGGAAGGAGGAATCATGGTGATCAGAATGATGGAGCGAGATCCAAATAGACGATGGTTTAAAGGTAATGCTAGAAAACATGTATAATTTGCATATTTGATGGAGGGACATGATCCGTGAATCACTACAGGGATAGCCCCTACCCCACTCCAAGGTTCTTTAGCTGCCGACCTGGAGAGGCCGATGTCTATAGCAAATCAGGCGCACATACTATACCGTATCTATATCATACTATATAACCGCGCCTCAGATTCACACTTTGGTGTGACCTTGCGCGCGTTATAAATTTATGTAATAATAATAATAATAATAAGGATCTTTCATCCTTGACGATGCATGGTGAGGCGAGAGGATGTAGAAAGAGGAGAACGAATGAGATCCATGAGATATTGAGGCGGAAGACCGTTTGACTTGAGGACCAGAGCAAGCACTTTATATTGGACGCTGCCATGGCAGAGAGAGAGAGAGAGAGAGAGAGAGAGAGAGAGAGAGAGAGAGAGAGAGAGAGAGAGAGAGAGAGAGAAAGAGAAAGAGAAAGAGAAAGAGAAAGAGAAAGAGAGAAAGAGTGAAGCAGACAGACAGACAGACAGACAGACAGACAGACAGACAGATGAAGAGACAGACAGGCAGATAAAGAGACAGAAAGAGAGACAGAGAGACATAGACAGACGGACAGACAAACAGACAGACAGAGGCCACTACTAGTGGTAGTACTGCTACTGCTAGGATCAGTACTACTGCGCCTTTGTACTGCTAATACAATATAACAATAACAACGACTACTGTACAGTAGTAGTAGTATTAGTCGTCATCGTAGTGGTAATAATAATAGTAGGCTACTACTATTACTATTCTTACGACGACTACTATACTACGACTTCAACTACCACTATTACAACTACCACCACTACTACTTCTACTGCAACAACTACTACTACTGCTACTACTAATCGTAATCGTAATCGTAATCTCGAAACTTCTACAGCGCCCACAAAAGCCAAGTCGCGGGAACCAGCTTATTCACAGGCGCTCAATCAAAACAAAATCGATAGGCAGCGGGTCAAGTCCGGAGAGTCAGGCAGGCAGATAGATGGACGGCTAAGGTGGGTGATGTTTAGAGTTGAAGTGGCGGGGGATGTAAGGAGAAGAAGAATCAGGATAGGATTTTTGAAAGAGCAATGTTTTCAGTTTTGAGTGAAAGACCTGTGGGGAGATAGCGAGAGGTGGAGTTTTGGTGAGTTCGTATGATGGGTCGGAAGTTTGCCGAAGTGCTGGCGGAAGATTGTTCCAGAGAGGTGGAACGGCAATGGCTATGGAGCGGTTTGCGAATTTCAGTGATGAAGTGATGGGAGGGCGAAGCAGTGTAATGGAGGATGAGGAGCGTGTTGAACGAGGTGGCTGGATGGTGAACAACTGACGAAGGTAGAACGGCTGGGATGATTGAAGTGTATTGTAAGTGAGTGAGAGGACTTTGTATTCGATGCGTTCAGGTATTTTGAGCCAGTGAAGTGATTTCAGGACAGGAGTGATGTGGTGACGTTTGGGGGTACTACTACTACTCCTACTACTACTACTTCTACTACTACTACTACTACTACTACTACTACTACCACCACCACCACCACCGCTACTACTACTGATATAGATGAAAATATGTTTTGTACTGATCGAAAGACTCTAGGACCAATGACTTAATTGAATGCAGCCCGTGGAATGGGTAGAGCTCGGTATGAAAACGGTCAATGTTCCTTCATGTACGTCAGTGATTTTCAACCGGGGTTCCGCGGAACCCAAGGGTTCCGCGGGCGTCGGCCAGGGGTTCCGCGGCAGTTTGGTAGAAATTTTAAAAGACACCGGCTGAAATCCCAAAAGTGTAGCAATGAGTGGATACTTTCCCAGCCTTCAGTCATTCTTGCTTAAAATAAATTATTACGTCAATGTAGCCTATACACTGTTGTTTTCTACAGGTCAATTATGTGGTTCATTACTTGTTTTTCGGAAGACACGTGTAGCCTATGCATCAAATGGGAATCTGTATACGCCTGTAAGCTTATAGATTGCTACTTTTCCAACTGTCCAATCGGTGTTTCCAGTGGCGACATACGGGTGTGAGGCATGGACCTTAAAGAAAGAGGAGGAAAGACGCATACAAGCATTCGAGAACAAATGTCTTAGAAAAATATTAAGAGTCCCATGGACAAAAAAATTGACCAACGAACAGGTGTACTTCATAGCAGGAACAAAGCAAGAACTGTTGACCCACGTAAAAACAAGAAAGTTACGATACTTCGGACACGTGATGAGACAGAAAAAGGAAAGCATAGAAAACAACCTGATGACGGGACTGATGGAGGGAGAAAGGGGAAGAGGAAGACCAAGAATGGCATGGATAGACAACATCTTGAAATGGACTGGACTTTCGGGGAGGAGGTTAATGAACATGGCAGGAGATAGACAACTGTGGAAAATGCTCATCCATTCGTGCAGCCAACCGTCGCAGAGCGACGATGGCGGAATGACATGACATGACAATCGGACAAACAAAGCACATTTTATCATTGCATGGTTTTAAAATATTTGGACACTCAAGATCTGTTCTGGACCAAAATAATCTGCTGATCATTGATTTTTTTTATCTATTCTTCTTTTGGCCAGTTCATTTTGAAGATACAGTGGATACATTGCTCATCCAGAGGTTGCGGATATTCAAATTTTTCAAATGCAAAGGCAGAGCGTCAAGCATACATGTAACTATCTGTAGAAACGTTAACCGACAGACCTAGGTCCTACAGCCTATGCTCGCCATTTATTTCTCGGAAAGTCTAAGATGTCTGAAATAAGAATTAGATGTGTGATTATTGAGACAGTAGCACTTTTCAGATGCAGGAACAACTAACAAACGAAGATGAAGCTCCTCAAATAAGCTGAAGCCCCTCGGCCCCACTCGTGTCACACACCACGCTCATGACGGTTGAGCCGCCCCCAAACGATTTCTTTATGTTGAAGATGAATCATTATGCGTCTGTCTACGTGTCTCTCTACGATGTGTGCAAAACTTAAGCGATGCACAAATTTCGCAGTAAACTTGAAAAAGGATACTTTAACACAACTTAAACTAATCCATAATATAGAGCGAATTTTTTATTTTTCAATATTCTATTCGTCTGTCAGATGGATGGATAGTTGTTGGCGAACTATCTAGAGCAGATATGCAGTAGGCCTAACTGTTGTTCCCTGATGGTGTTTTGTGCACTGGACCTACACTAACTTCTAGAATTCTAAAGCAAGAATAATTGTTATGTGATACTATAGACCGCACCAGAAGTGAAAGTAACGTGTATATATACATCTAAATTTTACATAATTTTACAGATTACAACTGAAGGCTATGTATATTTTGAAATACTGAACGGGTGAAACGCGCAGGGTTCCGCGAGCAAATAGTGCTTTGAGAAAGGTTCCGCCACTAGAAAAAGGTTGAAAACCACTGATGTACGTAGTGGTCACAGTGATAAAGGACTACTTTCATTTCATAATTTCAGCCAGATCTAGAGAAAGTCGCCAGGGTACGGGCTAGCAAGAATTGCATGTTCTGTCACGGACCGACCAGGCAATGGCAGGCATCAGCAAAAGACCTCGGATTAACCATGGCTGTGTTGAAGCTCGTATGCAGAACTTACTGTGTAGTTAAGGCATAAGACAGACGTAAGATTGAAGATGACGGCAATGTCACCAATGCTATACCAGCAAAAGCGTCGCAATATCCAGCAGGTCTAGTCTCCTTTCTTACCTCCTTATAGGTCCACATGGACCGCGGAGTATTGTGGAACGCAGCCTTCAGAACTAAATTCACGAAGTCTCATGAGATAATGAGAAAACTCGATCGGGCGACTGAAGCCTGAAAATTCGAAAGCAACGTTAAGATGTTCAGCGCAGAGAGCGGACAATAATTAGTCGCACTATATTATATACCGGTATAAGTGCCTTAGATCCTCGTCTGAATTGTTTGCTGAATAGATCATCAAATGAGGTAAAAGTTGGAACCGTCGTCGTCGTCGTCGACAAAGAAAGACATCATCAAACGAGGATTAATTTGCGTAACGATAACATTGATCTGATATTGTCTTCAGGAGACGGCATATTAACCACGCACACGTACACTTGCAGAAACCTCACATATACAATGATACAAAGACAATGAAGACGACGACGACAACGACGAAATTGCTGCTGCATGCAGATGATGAGGATGGAGGACACTGCCACTCCCCACCCACCCTACCCCTTCCACCGTCCTCCCCTTCCACTCACCCCCTCCGATGCACGGCTTTCGATCAGCGAAAATCGCTTCAATTAGACGAATCGTGACAGAACATCAACGACAATATAACACAAAGAGACATGCATCTACATTCTACATTCTATATATATATATGTATATATATATATGTATATATATATATGTTACATCGCGAAATATAAGATATATATACAATCACACTTCATTGCATAACCTATAATAACTATGTCCAAACGAAGTGGTATTGATTCGTACAAAGTTCTTCTGTCCATGTACACCGTACCATTGAACATTATAAAAGGATTCGACCTAGGCCTATAGGCAGATTCCTGCCGTACCAGAAACGCGAATCGGGGTTTGCCATATTGTTTTAAGGGCCCGTTACTACACTGCATACAAGTGCATAGGCCTGTGCATGGGGTGGGGTCCGGAATTTCTGTCGCCGGTTCTGCGCATGCCGAGGTCTTCTGCTGGATGCGTCTATATAGCAGCTAAAATGCTTCGACTAGGCGTGTGCAATCTCTCATGTCGCATTCACGACGGTATACGGACGCGTAGAAGGGGTGAAGAGTGACGATCGAGTGGTTTAAAAGCCAGTCTGATCTATTATAGCTGCTGTCATATCGGAAATGACCCTAGAAGTTCAAGGACAGGCTATCTAAAGCGCTTTCTTAACACAGCGAGAAAAATTCTGTTTAAAATGTCTAGGGCCTATATAGTTTGAGTTGCAGATGTCGTTTGCACATTAATTTTGTGCCCAGGTCATGGGCGCCCGTACATGGGGCAAAAGGGGCACTTGCCCCCTGGAAAATCGACACTTATTTTTTGCCTATTACATTTAGGATTTTAAAATTCGCATTAGAGAATTAATGATACTAATGATGCGCAAGGTAACACTAGGAAATCTGCGTTTAGAAGATTATAAAAATAAACATACTTTTGATTTTCTGCTTTGCATTAAAACTGTAACCATGACCAATTGACCATTGGGTTTTACTTCTCCCGCTGGGGCCCATGCCAATAGTATTGATTATCCTACTTGATTGAAATCTCGCTGCAATTCAACCTTTCACAATTATTGAACAAATTATCAATAAATTGCACCAAAGTAAAAATTTGAGATCTGCTTATTCGCCGGCGTCATGTATAGGCCTGTATGTATATTATGAGATAAAGTCTGCAATAGCCAGAGGCTGCTTTTGTCCATTTTGCTGCCAGTACTGCAGAATCAACGGAGGTCAAGACGTAGCCTAGACAAACTGTTGTAAGAGACTTTATTTTATCGCTTCTCGGGATTTTCACCCAAACCTGACGTCTCTGCTGTTCAAAAGGATTCATACCATTAGGCAATACTCATCTGATCCTCGGATCCTCCTCCTTCCAATCTTAAACAACACCCATCTTAGCAGCTATATACTCTAGTTTTCCATTCAGATTCTTCCTTACCTTGAATCATCAGGCCTTCTCCCTTCTCGACAATCTGGTTTTCGGTCTTTCCATTCAACTGAAACAGTCCTGCTCTCCAATTTAGATGACATCTATGCAGCCATTGATAAGGCTCAGGTTTCCCTTCTTACACCCTTCGATGTGTCAGCTGCTTTCGACATGGTTGATCACAAAATTTTGCTCCAGCGCCCTGAATCCTTCTATATGGTATTAAAGGTGTCCCTCTCCTATGGCTTCAATCTTACTTATCTGTTTGCACCCAAATGGTACGTTATAGCTGGTAATTCCAGATCTAACTGGGTGCCGGTATTTTTAGGAGTTCCACAGGGATCAGTCCTTGGACCCCTACTTTTCATTCTGTACACGGCCGATGTTACTTCTCTGTTTCCAAGTCGTTCTGCTACTGGTCACCTCTTTGCTGATGATGTTCAGGCCTATGTTCATGGTTCTCCGTCTATATACTCAACTCATTTTAGTATGTCATTCACCTCCGTCGTCTCAGGGCCATTCGCAGATCTGTCTCCCTTTCAACATGACATCCACAGTGTCTGCTCTAGAATTGATTACTGTAATTCCATTCTTATTGGTCTTCCAGAAGTTCGTATATCTCCCATTCAATCTGTCGATCCTTAATGCTGCTGCTCGATTGATTGCTCGCCTTCCTAAGTACTCTCATAATTATATTATTGTTCACGATCAACCAACTACACTGGCTTCCTCTCTCTGCCCGCATACAATATAAAGTCCTTTCTCCGGTACTCAAATCCAAACTGGGTCTTGCACCGAATTATCTCAGTGATCTCATTCATTCTCCTCTTTCTGCATCTTCTCATCGACCTCTTCGTTCTCTGGACAGGGCTGACTTGTTTGTTCCACGGGTTAGGACCACTATTGCTCAAACTCGATCCTTTACCATCACTGGGCTCTCCTTATGAAACTCTCTTCCCTCCACTCATTCCCACTGTGCGTGGGACTCTGCTTTCAGGATCACTATCTACATCTCTCTCTCTTTCTCTCTTTCTCTCTTTCTCTCTTTCTCTCTCTCTCTCTCTCTCTCTCTCTCTCTCTCACTCTCTTTCTCTCTCTCACTCTCTCTTTCTCTCTCTCACACTCTCTTTTTCTCTCTCTCTCACTCTCTCACTCTCTCTTTCTCTCTCTCACTCTCTTTCTCTCTCACTCTCTCTCTCTCTCACTCTCTCTCTCTCTCTCTCTCTCTCTCTCTCTCACTCTCTCTCACTCTATCTATTATCTATCTATCTATCTCTCTTCTCAATACCTATTTTTTCTCTAGGGGTTATCGCACTGGGAGTGCTGCTGAATGGATTCGGCTGTGAGCGGCGCTATATATATATATATAGATCACTAATTACATTACAATACCGTACTCTGCCCTTTTATAGAAACCGGACCCAGTCTTTCTTTTGACTATATACCCTTTGAACAGCACTCTGACTCAATGCAGCGCTTGTGAATGAGCTTATGCCTGTAACTGACTTTTAAGTGTTGCCTTAGAAATTTAGAAATTACGATTATAATATAGACCTAAAGGTAACTAAAGGGATCGCCTGCCCCTGAAAAACTTAAACCTATATTTTTCATTCATTTGATCGCTCGTTCGTTCTGTTGACTTATTGCGTCCCTATATACCGAAGCCTGCTTTCTAATTACTACTTATTGACCTGGCATTTCCATCGGTTTCCGTAGGGCAGTGGGCTAAAACACGGCCCCCGTCCAGGGCTTCACTTAGCGAATTTTTAAAACTCTACAACCCCATCTTTTTTTTACCATCTTCCATGGTAAGTTATCCCAAATTTGACGACTATAGACATCTTAAGCAATTTTTAACTGCACAAGAGATGCATTTACAGCTGCACAAATTCATTATTTTAGAGCTGCTCTTTAGGCTATATGTAGAGCTACACACTAAAGGCCCTGTCGCCGAGTGTTTTTCTATCAGGACGACTTTGTGCATGGTTACAAGTCTTTAGCGCATTCATTTCTGTTTACAGATGTTATATAATTGCTTGACTTCATTGTAGGTTTTGTCCTAATTGGTGAAGCAAAAGCGTTGCTTAATTAAGAAGGAAGGGCGACAATAATTAGCAGCGGGATGGATCGACCTCATCACTGATCAGTCGATTTATCTCTCGCCAGATCAACCGATGCCAATCGAAGCCACGCGTCGTCGTCGTCGTCGTCGTCATAATCTCTCATCATCATCAGATCCGATGTTCTCAGTGTACAGTGCACAGTAGACGAGCGAACGGCTGCAGCTTGGCTATAATATTATATATAGAGCATGCGTCCAGGGCGAGGTCTCAGAATGACGCATGACGACCGCAACTCACGGATGGACGGACGGACGGACGGACGGACGACTGGTGTTCATGGAGAAATGCATGGATCATGGAGCTGAGGAGTGGCAAACATATCGACTGCAGAGGACAACGAGGACGAGATAAACGGCAAATTACCTCAATTATCGTTGATGAACGACGTGGAATATCCTTCGACGTCTGGCCGGTAATCTGAGTGACGAGGAGGAAGAGGACGAGAAGGAGGAGAAGGAGATGGAGGAGGATGACGAGGAGAAGAAGGAGGACGAGGAGAAAGAGGAGGAGGACGAGGAGAAAGAGGATGATCGGTAATAAACGTATGAGTCAGACGCAGGAGCAACCGGAAGAGGAGAATGAAGCAGAGGGTGGAGTTGGAGCAGGAGGAGTTGGAGGAGTTGGAGGAGGAGGAGGAGGAGGAGGAAGAGGAGGAGGAAGAAGAGGAGGAAAAAAGAGCACAGCGCTATAGGAAAGCGACGACGCTATGATGGCACGTGCATTGCATTTTGCACGCATTTTTGTGCCTGTGAGATGAGAGGGTTCGTGTTTCATGCGTGCTACAAAATACCAGCAGAAAAAATATATACATATACACAGAGCCTACAGAGCCTGCACTGTGCGTGCGTGTGTGTGCGTGTGTGTGTGTGTGTGTGCGTGTGTGTGTGTGTGTGTGTGTGTGCTGCGTGTGTGATCGAATGTGTCTATTTCTTGTTGCAATCCCGCGAGCAACAGCACAACCGCCACAAACGGCTGCAGGTCACACACACACACACACACACACACACACATATATATATATATATATATATATAAAGAATTGTATCGTATTATACACATCGCATTATTTTCATCGCTGACCAATATTTTGAATCACAATTAGCGAGTCGCGAAATGCACGCAATACATCGTTATGGTAATTTGAACTCGGAATGAAAATATCTTGTTGGGGCTGAACAGCCTGAACCTGCTTGCTCTTCAGCCGAATTGTGGAATCTGAGGTCAATATTGCAGAGGCATTATGCTCCTGATCAGACGTAGGGCCTATAGTTAGACTATCTTTAGCTCCTTCTCGGTCATTCGGCTCAGTCTAAACCGCATTGCATCTTAGCATATTCCACTACCTCCCCGGCATGACCTCACACATAAACACTGATCCGACACAAATTAAGATCGTAATCGTAATCGTAATCTCCTAATTTCTAAAGCGCCACTGGAAAGCCAAGCGCGGGGCACCGGCTTATTCACGAGCGCTGCGTTGAGTTAGGAGGGTTGTCCGTGAGAGTAGTCCGTGGTGGTCCGGGTCGAGTTACCATAGGATCAGGATCAAATGCGTTGAGTCAAAAGGGTTGTCCGTAAGAGTAGTCCATGGTGGTCCGGGTAGAGGTACCGTATGATCAGAGGTGTGGAACAGCTGATGTAAGATGTAACCCTAATCCCAAACTTAATCATCAGTCCCCTCTTCTGGGGAAAATCAAGGTTTCTGGGGGACGGAGAACGACGTCGAGTATAATTATGCCTGTCGATAGCTGAGACGCGTAGCACCGAGAGGGGAGGGTATAGGGAGGCAATGTACGTGTCCCTCTCCAGCAGACATTTTTTAATTACCACATTACAATGGCAGCATTTTAAGCTGCCATTTTTTAAAAATTGCTCAATTATTTTATCAGTGCTAACATGAGTAGTCTAGGACTTCAATAAATATTCTTACAATTCTAATAGTTTCTTTTCAGTTCACTAGCATTTGCAATTTATTAAAGACAGTGGCATGAAAAGTGTTGAGCTGTGAGAAACGTTAGGCTACAACATGTATCTATATTCGTTTAATGAAATTCAATCAGACAAACCGCAGAATCATTAGGTCTACAGATACATGTTATACGAAATACGACCCGCTTCGCACGACATGCAGGTCGGCTACACAGCGGGTAGCTTAACACTAAATGGCCTAAGTGCTGGAACGCTCCTGGTACGGCCAAGCCAGGAGAGTGAGGGGCGATCTTATTTTCAACAGACCCGAGGCAAACAGCAGAATGAATTTTTGCCCTGTGCGAGGCTTGAACCCAGGCCGCGATAATGACTGCTCAGTTGATCGACCAGCGCTCTCTCAACTGAGCAACGCCCCCCAGTGGGATACATTCGCCATAACTAAAGCCTCTCTGATGTTATAGTTATCATCACGACAGATCTACGATTACATCTACAGTAACGAGCGTCCCAAACAGAAAAGTCACTGGAAACAAAACTCCATCGCAAGACACGCAGAGTCCAGTCAACGGATTCTAGTCTGTAGGTGATAGTTGTCTGAATTCAAAGTTCCGCGGTAATTTAATGCTGCATCAAGAGGGAAGGTCTCCAACGGGTAGCACCGCCACCACTTCGCCGTCGATTTGTATACAGGGTGAGGCCGAAAAAAATATCCATTACAAAAATTTCAATTTCTCGAAATCCGCTGAATATTTTGTTACAAATATTTTCATTCTTGTTCGTAACATATTTTTGCATATTATTTGAAAATTTTATGCCAGTATCTTTGTATTTGTGATCATGACATCTGGCAGATGTAAGAACTGTATTTTTTCAACTGAACACGGCATTCACTAGGCTAAAATAATAGGAAATAATATTTTTGCATAAAGTAGCCTGCGCCCCTGCGGTGTGCTACATTTGCGTCATTTCCGCTTTGCAGACGGTGTTTTGTTTACATTTTGAGTAAAATTGCAATTGTAAGCATTAATAAGCAAAACAACCGCATCTGGGCGAAGAAGAAAAAGCCGATATCCGTCCAAGCCGTCTAGCTGTTGGTCAAGATTCAAGAGACCCAAGTTCACTCCCCATATCCTGGTTTCTGCAGGTGTCAGCTATGACTCTATGAGGGTAAAGGACGCTTGCAATTCATTGCCGAGAAGGCCAAAGTCAGTGCTAAGTACTAGTGGAGAATCTTTTGCCTAAGCCTGTCGATGATTGTCTTGGGAAATCAGTTCCCTTTTCAGCAAGATGGAGCGCCCGCTCATGGCGCCAAGCTGGCCCAAGATTGGTTAACAAGTCACTGTCCGGACTTCATCGACAAGGATTCATGGTCGCCAAATTCTCCAGATATGAATCCACTCGACTATGCTGTCTCGCCGCTATAGCAAGTGCACATACAAAATTATTTGGATATGATCCTTGAAATATTTGAGAATCATGTAAAATGTAAATGTAATCGGATTTTTATATAGCGGCTGTCTTATGGCCTCGACCCTGAGGGTGAGATCCTTCACCACCGCTCGCCCGTTTGAACGGACGCCACGCCATTTAGGTCCCCGTGCACTGACCGTGCTATAGCCCGAGTTTTTAAATCTCTGAAATGGTCATTGGTCACCTTCGGGATTCGAACCGCGGCCCTCACGCTCTCTTCCACAGACGCGCGGCCGCCAGCTCTCCTACCGATGTAGCTAACGTGGAGGTCTATGGGCGCTATATAGGCCTATAGGCCTATTGTAGGTTATATGTTACACCTTGGAACTCTTTGATCAACTAATTGTTATTGAGGTAATAACGAATTGCTTTTTGAGGTATCACCACAGTATAAATAACAAACAGACTACAGTAGCCTATGTCGACTCCGGACCTTGCTGTCGTCAGAAGATGTGACGAGATTTGAAAGTGAGGCTGGCCCTGCCCACTGTTATCCGCCATTTTCGCAGCGAAATATACTAATAAAGTAGTAATAATATTGATATATGTTTGTTTGTTTGTATGCGCACTTGTTATAGCGTCTCTCCCAGCCCTCAACCGCTATACTCAGAGGCACTCCCGACTACAGCGCGGACACTGCATCAGAGTTTCACGCCGAAGCGCTGAGCAATTGCGAGTGAAGGACTTGCCCAAGGTTCCTACACGGCGACTTGAGGTGGATTCGAACCGCGAACCTTCCGATGATATGATGTCTATGTTGGTAATTTGCTGCCAAAATGTAAACTAACCACAGTGCCGGCGCTAGGGTAGCTGAGGCCTCCCCAAAGAAAAACTTGAGGGCCCCCCCCCCATACCTTGAGCTGTCATCTCAGCAAAATTTCTCATAATATAAGTGCTGAAAGACTTCAATAGGCTAAATGTCCCATCCCAATTGTTAATTTTTTTGGAATTTCCATGCTGTAATGGTAGAAATTTTAAGCTGTCATCTTTGCAAAAATAGCTCTTTTTCAATGCTGTTAGTCGCGGTTTAGGACTTCATAGTGTCCCTCTCCAGTGTTTAAATTTATCCGATTTGCCAACTGTAATGGTAGCATTTATATAGGCTGTCACCTAAACAAAATTGATCATTATTGATGGGCAGTGGATGATACTTATGAAATATTTCTGAAATATTGGGGATACAAGGATTCCGCCCCAACCACAAATTGTGGGGCCGTGCCCCTGTCCACACCCCAAGTCTCCTCTTTGGTTGAAGGATAATGCTCTATTGGTTTGAGTAATATAATTTTTTATGCTTTGCGTTAAAACATAATTCGGTGCGTGGTTTCAGGATTGAACAGTTATGAAAGGTATAGTTACCAACTACAGGGTGGCTCAAAAAAAAACGTACCACCGGGGAAAATGCGATATCTTCGCAGCCGATTGAACTTTTTCTGCGAAAATTTCCCAATTTGTAGGGGAATGAATTTCCAACAATCCCTGAAAGTTTCATTTGAAACTTTTCATATTTGCAAAAGTTACAGCTGTTCAAACTTAAAGTTTCGTTTTTTCAAATATCCGCGGAAAATTGACGTCACTTGTAGATTTCCATGTCAAATGATATCACTTTTCACTACGACCTCAGAATTCCGTTTTGCAGTTTATTGTAAGGTATAATGAGAGTGTCCACTCCCTGCCTTAACACAAGCTCAAATTCTTTTTGTGAAGTTCAGTATGGCCTTGCTGGTCGGGTCCTGCGGCAACTGACCCCACATTAGCAGCAAGACTTGCTTCAGCTGGCCAATGTTCTCCAACTTGGGATTAAATGTCTAGCAGCGTTCCAGCATAGCTCCCCAGACATGATAAGCAAGAGGGCTAAGGTCTGGCGAGTTTGTTAGTCATCTTTGCCAATGCATTTACTTCAGTTGATGGCAATAAGGTAGCGCCATCATAATCAGCCTTGCCGTGCGAACAAGCAGACGCACCATCCTGCTGGAAAATAAAACCAGATGTTAGAGCACACCTGGTCTTCAATGAGTCTGGGTAAGAGAGTTCATAGATGAGTTTGACATCTAACCAACTGAGTGGGATTAAATGCAGTCTTTTCTTGCAGCCGTAACACACGCCAGCATATCTGAAGTCGAAACCACGATGTGCTTTGCAAACTTGACCCTTTCGATTACCAAGCGAATTTCTTGAAAATCGTGTTTTTTTCATCAGGCCATGCGACCACTTCCTGCCTTTCTTCCGACATCTGATCTTCGTTACATAAACATGTTTGCAGATAGCCTTCAAAGTGCTCAGGCTCCATTTTTCACTGGGTATTTTGCTATGATCACGCGATGCCCCAGTCTCTGTTCATGCAAAGTCCGAGTTCCCATTTTATCTTTCGCAGAAACTTTGCCCGTGACGTTCAGTTATGGGTTCAGGAATTGAGACCTTAATCTATAAAATATCACCAAATACCAGCAGATTGCTTCAAAAACAGCTTCTTTAAAGCTCATAGTGAGGTCGTATGACATCATCATCAATTTGTGTGTTGTAATTTGCCAAAATATATTAATGAAATCACATGTATTGGAGCATGATTCTCCGAATAATTGAAAAAACAAAATTTTAAGTTTGAACAGCTGTAACTTTTGCAAACATGAAAAGTTTCAAATGAAACTTTCAGGGATTGTTGGATATTCATTCCTCTTCAAATTGGAAAATTTTCGCAGAAAAAACGCAATCGGCTGCGAAGATATCGCATTTTCCCCGGTGGTACGTTTTTTTTGAGCCACCCTGTACATTTGAGGCCCCTTGCAAACTTGAGATCAGACACATACCAAAGACATATGGGACAGGCTTTAATGTTTGGGTCTCACGCATGTTTTATTTCGAGGCCTCATCCAATTAGCAATTAGAAATTTAGAATAAGTTACAATGATTTTATAAGCGTTGTGTTTGAGAAAGTGGACGAAATTGCCTGAGTTAGTTTAAAATAATGGCTTTATACTTACGCCCAAAATCAGTATGGTATTTGCATTAGGTCTGCAAGGGCAGTGCCATATGGTTAGTTGAGACATGCACCAGACCGGATCTGTACAGTCACAAATAGGCACAGTGGCGTAGCCAGGAATTTTTCATGGGGGGGTTTATGGCCGGAAACCCTGTTTTTGCCATTTTTTCTTTCTTAAATGGAAAAATAACCTTAAAAAACATTTTTCCCGGAGTCAATGGGGGGGGGGTTTAACCCCCGAAACCCCCCCTTGCCTACGCCACTGAATAGGCATAATGACCAGCTAAATTTGGGGGCCCGGCCCTTTCAAACTCTAATGGCTTTATACTTACGCCCAAAACCAGTACGATATTTGCATTAGGTCTGCAAGGGCAGTGCCATATGGTTAGTTGAGGCATGCACCAGACCGGATCTGTAGGCCTACAGTCACAAATAGGCATAATTATATGACCAGCTAAATTTGGGGGCCCCTTTCAAACTCGGGTCCCCCCAATTGGGGGGTACGGGGGGTGCTAGCGCCGGCACTGACTAACCACGTACGTGACCAAAGTAAAGTAGGCGACAGACAGCAATATGCGAGTAGACGTAGGCCTATCCTGTATGTTATTTGTAGCCTACTGTGGTATTACCATATCTGATCACGATTGGAATCAACCATATAATTTCTACCCGGACCACCACGTACTACTCTAGCTAACGGACAACCCTTCTAACTCAGCGCAGCGCTCGTGAATAAGGTGGAGCCCAGCCAGGGCTGTACTGGTAAATTTTGAGGTGAGTCTATAGGCCTACACGCTGACCGGGAGAAAAACCGACTTTTTCGGGCAAAAAATTTCTGATGGCTGTCATCCGGCAAAAAATTTCTCCATGTCCCCGTCGGAAAAATTTGATGACCCTTTTTTAGTTATTCGCTCCGGATTTCGTGAAAAAACCACCTAAATATCCTTTGCCTTTTTCGTGCGTATAGGGGAGAGCGGGGCATTACGGGATACTTAAGGCATTTTGAAGTTTACATCATATAATTAATAAGAAATCAATGCTTTTTTGTACTCACATTATGCAGGCATAGGCCTATATAACGTAGGCCTACGACATCGACTTTAAAAATTTACGTAAGCATCAGCCACACATGAGATACAAATTTTTTACCAACAGGTCCCAAAATCCCGTTATGCCCCACCACCTGAGGTAAAATGGGATACCTATCCCATTATGCCCCATAACATGCAAAATTCTATGCTTTCAAAAAAGTGCCACATATTTTTTATTATTGCTCGTTTTGCAATGTAAACACTGATTGAGACGTGAGGGAGTATTTAGAACCAATGAAATATTAAAATATGAGAAATATGGGAAAAATTGCTGTAGAATTATTAAATGGGGCAAAATGGGATATCTGTATCCCATTATGCCCCAATTGGCTCCAATAGTAAATCCGCCATTTTGTCACAAAATACTGAACTTGTACAAATGTTCATGTGGAAATATATGACTTTATATATTACCCTACACATGGATGGTATAATATAAATTTAATATAGCTCAACTGTTTTTAGACAATTTTTCAATTATGAACGTACCTTATATCGGAGAGCGTAAAAATGAACTTTTAATCATAAATATTGCAAGACGCTTCGGAATCGAAAATGCTTTCGTCCTTCACCTTCAAAGATGCATTACCTCCGTTTGAAATTTTATTCGTATTTTTAAAGTAAGTAAGATCGACAATAATGAAGTTTCCCGTTATGCCCCGCTATCCCATTATGCCCCGCTCTCCCTACCCACACGCCCTTTGTGAAGTGAGTAGGCCTATACCCTGTATACCCGCGTATACCCTGGTTTTTCGCGGTGAGTATACGATGCCGTTTTTTCCCGGAGGTAAGTATACGCCGTATACCCTTGATTACAGCCCTGAGCCCAGCGCTTGGCTTTTGAGTGGCGCTTTAGAAATTTCGAGATTACGATTACGATCACCATCCTGCGAAGAAACTTTCTGAACTAAATCTAGGCGCTATATATTTATATGTTACCTTGGATTTATTTTATCAGCGAATTGCTTTTTTGCGGTATCAACATCCGGTGAAGGAAGTTATGGGTAAATAGATAATAATTACTAATGATATTTATATTATTATAAGCTTAATAAACAATTTGTGCTGCTTATCATATCAGTCTATAATAACCATTGGCGTAATTGTACTAAGCGGGGACAGTGGAACAATTACGCCGTAAGAAGTGTCGGCTATGGTCAGGTTTGGCCTTACGCGTCCCGTGCCTCGGATTGATCCCAAATTGTCCCGGATTTGGTGCAGTTCACCAAATGTTTGTATTAAATGCTCACTAAATTCGACAAGATTTAGCCTACGATGCATTTTGCGGGTAGCGTTCTACAATGACTCGGTAGCAAGTAAGTGTATTTTTATAAATTCGATGAAAAATATTTCCTCACGAAATTGAAGCGGGATTTTGCGCGTGAGGGTCGGTTAGGGCTCAGGTTAGGCGCCGTGAGGGTCGGTTAGGGTTAGTTTTAGGGTTAGTGCAGTCATATATGCTGAAATTGAAGCTGGATTGATAAACAATAATTTTCAATGAAAAATGGCTGAAAAATTTTTGCTGACGAAATAGAAGCGGGATTTATCGAACAAATTATTGCCTAAAGAGAAGCTGGATCGATTAAAATTATTCTCGGCAAACTAGAAGTTGGATTTATTAAAGATAACAACGCTGCAACGATATCTACCGAGTCATTGTAGAACGATTTACCGAGTCATTGTAGAACGCTACCCATTTTGCGTTCTGAGTTCTGTCCGACCTGACGTTGTTAGCTCACCATCGGGTGTTAGACAGCGCTTGCTCCAAGTCTTCAAGAATTTATAACCCACTGAACCTTAGTTACATTGTGTCATACGTTCTGTCATTTTCCGTTTCCAACGCATTTTGCGAAGGAGTGTTCGATATTATGTACAACCTGCATGTGGTCTGTTAATCACAATTGCGGAAGCACAGACCTTGTTAAAGTGGAACTGCTGACTTTGTACAAAGTGATGTGGAACTGCTTAAGACGGCATAAACTCAGCAGAGGTTTAAGTTCACGAGAAGTTCCACTGTCCCGTCGCATGCCCATATGCTTGATTTCAAAACTGATTCCACCATTGGTTGGGCCCGGTAGAGTAATGGATAACACGCTGACATAGAGAGCGACAGGTAACAAGTTCGATCCCCATTGGGCGGACATGCTTTGTAGGCTGCTATTAGCGCCGTGTATTGCAGGCTGTCTGTTCAGTTTTATGTCAATTAAGATTACTGCACAACTTGTACATGTAAAGCGCAGTGCATTTGCAGGCGCTGAATTAAGGAACGAATTATTATTATTATTGCTACGTCCACTCAATGCTTGATTATTGCAGCTCCCTGTTCTTAAACCTTGATTCCACACAACTTAAGCACCCCCAACTCATAAAAAATTCATCACCAACCAGCCAATCTGCTCTACCCGATCATCCGCCTGTCTTACTCTCTCGACAGCCGGTCACAAGTCATCTCAAGTTCTCCAACCAAGCCATATCAAACACAGCACCATGCCTTTGGAATGACCTGCCTGCTGAATTCAGATCTTTATCAGTTCCTCCACCATCATTACTAATCACACAACTTTACCTTCCTCAGGCTCCTCTATCCATTACACCTCAAGCTTTTCATTCGAAACTGAAGTCACACCTTTTCAAAAACTTTTACCTTGTCTCATCTGATCCTCCACCTTCCGATTCCTGGCTCAGACAACACCCGCCTTAATAGCTGTTCCGCCCCCTCTTATTCTATGGTAACTCGACCCAGCCCATATTATGGACAACACTTTTGACTTGACGCTGCGCTCGTGAATAAGCTGGTGCCCTGCGCTTGGCTTTTGAGTAGTGCTTTAGAAGTGTGGAGATTACGATGCCCAATAAAGTGAATAAACAAAATCTGCAACCTATGCAATGCATACAGGCCTAAAATTTCTCATTTTCGCACCTCCCCTTTGGATTTTGCTGAAAATTTTGGTAATCTTTTTGAACAACAGTCCCAAATTCAAAATGTTTTTTTTTCGCGTCGTACATTAATTACTCGTGGCAGCATAATTATTTTTAGGCAATCCAACTTCTAGTTTCGCCAGAATCCTTCTGATCGATCCAGTGTCTGTTTAGGCAAGAATTTGTTTAGTCCTGCTTCTATTGAAGCACCAATTGTTTTCATCAAAACCAATTCTATTTAATTATAAATAATTGTTCATCAATCCAGCTTTGATTTCAGCGAGATCATTTTCAGAAATCCAACTTCTATTCATTAAAAATTATTTTCATCGATCCAACTTTGGTCAAATATAGTTTGAATATATATCTTTTATTCACCAAAATGTTAGCACAAATTAATAGCAAATTTGATAATTTGTTCAATTCTTCATTTCATAATGGCAGATTAAGTTCTTGAATGAATATCTATGAACCAGAATGCATAATTATTTTTCATTAATCTGGCTTCCACTTTGGTACACGGATCCTTTTGATCAATCCAGTTTCCATTTAGGCAAGTTCTAATTCCTTTAATCAATCCTGCTTCTATTTGAGCAATGTACTTTTTATCAATCCAGCTTCTATTTAAATAACAATTATATTTCATCAATCCTGCTCCAATTTTGGCAAGAACTTTTCATCGATCCTACTTCTATTTAAGTAAATTTATTTTCATCAATTCGACGTCTGTTTAGCAAGAATTCTTTTCAACCAATGCTGAACATTTCTGTCAGTTTCACTAGTGATCAGAATTTGGGTCCAACTTCTGTTTAGCAAGAATTCTTTTCGTCAACCCATCTTCCCATCTTGTATTCAACCAATGCGGAACATTTCTGTCAGTTTCACTGATCAGAATTTGGGACCACTGTTCGGATGATTAACAAAATTTTGCCATCTTTTTGTTCACCATTTGAGGCACAAATTATACAAAACGTACTTCTTTGCTTGCATAGAAGTTGGCTTGATGAAACTAATTCTTCACTTAAACAGACTATTTTTGATGTTATCATTAAACACACTGTAATGTAACCACTTTTGGGGTGAAGGGCGATCACAGATGCTGTATCGGGGCAGATGTGTACGGCACTGTCATTGCTTTACCTAAAAATAGACTATGTACAAGAGGGTAGTCTTTGTCATGAGTGTCGGTTAGGGTCAGGTTAGGCATCGTGAGGGTCAGTTATTGTTAGGGTTTGTGTCATCATTGGAAGCTCTGGTGGATTGAAGAAAATAATTCCTGGTGAAATAGAAGTTGAATTGATGAATATAATATCGCCGAAATAGAATTCTGATTTGACAATTTTCCAGTATATATAATATATATATATATATATATATATATATAATATATACTTATATAGTTCATGTCTCATTTAAATTGCCCAATCACAGCAGCACCACTTAATGATGGTAAAAGACACCGTGTTAGCCTTAGGGCTGAGAGAGAGCCAGATCTGTGTGGGTCTTCGACCCGGCATTGGTTTCATGATCTACTGTTGCCGGGTCTCAGCCAGGTCGCATGTTTAACACATAAAAAAAACAAAAATCTACACGAATGACAAAATATTTAAGATGTTTAGTGAAATTGGCAGAGGTTTTCAAAAAAGTTTGGGTGAATGCTAAAAAGGTCATGAGATACCAAAAATAGGTAAAAATGGTATGATTTTGTAAAATATTGAGCAAATGACTAAATAAAGTTCATTAGAAAAATTTCCGGGTGAAAGACGTCGGCTCATCCACCAAAGTCAGACCACGCAACTTCTCCAAACCACTTTCAGCCCTGGTTAGCTCCACTTCCGACGATGATTATAGTATGCAAGAAATTTGTTGACAGAAACCAGGGATCAAACAAAGTGGTTTTAAGTGCTCTCAGAATAGGTAAAGAATGATGAAAATGCTGATGCCATAAGATGACAGGCAACCAATTTCAGAAAATTGAACCAGCAAAAGGGAATTTTTCTGTGCTGTACTGTGAATGTTTTGACTGAGAGAACAGGACAGTTTCTGTTCTACTTTATTGTTTTTTCATGTGAGCATTATGCTTTTGAAAAGAGTTCATCTTTACATGCCTGAGTCTGTTGCTTTTTGTAGGGTTGGAATCAGAAATGTGCAATGGAGGAAATCAAGATCTTTTGCCGCAGTCCAAGAATGGGTAATTTATTAATATCTGTTTACCATCGAAGCAATAGTGAGAATATTTTGCTTAATTGATTCTAGAATGATAGATTCTTTTTGATGACATCTGATGACATCTGTGTGCTGTAAACACTGACTCAACATCTCGCTAGCAGGGCTGCCCAGGTACAGAATGAAATAGCAACCACTTGTAATGTAGAACTATTAAGAATTATGTAACTTAACTAGTTAACGAAGAATTGTATGTATGTATCTATGTATACATGTATGTATGTATGTATATATGTATGAATGTATGTATACATGTATGTATGTATGCATGTATGTATGCATGTTTGTATGTATGTATATAGCCCGAGTGGGGCTCGGGATTAACCGTTTTTTACATCAAATTCCGGACCCGAGTGCTACTCGGGATTAACGCTAAGGAGGTTAAAGAAACTGGCAAAAATGCATTCATGAATAAATTGTGCGATGCAGTGTTGGCATGTTTATGCACAGTCATCAGAAGATGTGACAACACTGTGACCATGTGACAACGGACTGTATGGGTAAGAAGGCCATAATACTGAATTACAGAAGTATAGGTGATGTAAGTCTTAGTGTAGCTAGAAACCTCAAGATATAGCTGACTGATGTTAAGGCATTTGCATGTAGACTGTCGGTTTACCAAACGAGTTTGTCCATCTGCTTTGAAAGGCCACATTGATGTTTGGATATGGACAAAATGATTTCACGATTAATCGAAAACTGCTTGCAAGCTATATTTGATGAAGTGCTCCGGCACTAAAATGCTTGTGATTACCGTACTTCGCGCATATAACCCGTGGGTTATACAAAGTTTTACAAACCACGTGCCCTAGCTGCGTGGTATATTCGTAGGCATGTTATATAGTTAAAATTTTGCACAACCAAATTTTGCACCAGACAGATCATACTGCTATAAAAAGTTTCTACATGCAATACGGTGGAGGCATGGACGGCAAAATTGATGAGACTTGAAGTCCGACATCAGTAGTTTATTGCTATTATTATCAAACTATCATAGTCAATATAGCAAGCCGCAAGCGGCAGGAATTGCAATTGAATGTTCAGATAATTATGATTTGACTTTATATATAAAAGTAAGATATTATCGTATAAAAATTGTAATTGTTTCCAATTTAGCAATAAACGAATATATATACACACGCAGTATTTAGGTCCCCATGGACGGACCATGCTAGCCCAAGATTTTGAATCTCTGAATTAGCCACCTTTGGGAAGCGAACCGTGGCCCGCACGCTCTTTCAGAGTCACGTACAGACGCGCGGCCAGCGCTCTTACTGATATAGCTAATCGGGCTAGTAGTAGTAGTAGCAATTAGTCTATTTCATATACACAATTGTATGTGCCAATTTTCTTACATAAGCCTTTAGGTTTATTATGACATGGAGTTTGAAAAGTTAGTACAATTCTAAAGTAATATAAGTTTTTAATCTTTAGGTTTTTTATCTGTAGGCTTGAGGCAACTAAACGTGTATGTCACAACATAATTGAGAAAAAGCGTAAAGATCGGCTGAAGTCTGCAATACATGACATTCGAAAGATCATTCCTGTGTCCATACTTTCAAACAAGAAAGCAGTATGTGGAATTATGTTTTGAGTTGTGCTGTTGTTTTGTTTTTTTCATGATATGTTCATATGTGCCATGTGCTCTTATAGAAAGAAAGTTGGTCCTTTGTCGAACCTCCCTAACTGTGATGAACGGGCATCATCAAAATTTTATTATGTGTTATTTTTTATATTTGATGAGTGGATAGATTGGAGGGACAGAAGATTGATAGGAAACTTGTGCATGGGCAGAAGGTGTGGATAAGGATGGTTGGAGAGTAGCTCGTCAGAGAAGCAGTAGAGGATCTTCGATCTGGAGGAGGGGATAAAGACCAGTAGAAGATGGATCAAGGCGTTAAGGTTTGCAGATGACCAGGTAATGATGACAAGAAGCCATGTAAGTTCTTACAGAAGCAATGTTGGCTAGACTGATCAAAATGGCGAATATGGAATGAAAGTGATCATAAAAAAGACAACGCATTGACACTAGTTAAGTAAAAAAATTGATGAGGTGAGGGAATTCAGGCACCTAAGGAGTATGACTGTGACAGATGCCAATTGGAACTTAAGAGGAGGATAGTTGTAGGAAAAGAAGAGTGACTGAGAGGAAAAATAAACAGGAAGCTGAAGAAACGGATGATAAAGACATGGAGTGTGGTGCAGCACTGGTGCTGTATAGGTCAGACACATGGAACATCAGAGAAAGAGATATAAAAAGACTGGAGGGTTCAAAATGTGGAGTTTTATTCAAGACGGACATGTCCATGACGCGCCAAGTTGGATTGACGGTAAGCAGATGCTTTCGCCAGCTGCGGTTAATCAAAAGCTGTGTGCGATCACTGCCCTTCGAGGCTGCAAAAACAGCCGTTTTCTGCTTCGTGGTTTCTCAGGTGAACCGGTGTAACAGTTTGTTGGCTGGTGCGCCGAAGTACCTGCACGATCGACTACAGTCTGTGTTGAATGCAGCGGTGAAGCTTGTGTGTAATTGGCGGAGTTACAATGTGCTGCATTGGCTTCCAGTACCGTGCCGCATTGAATACAAACCCTCACTGCTAGTCTACAAGTCACTACATGGCCTTGCACCGGACTACCTCAGATCCTACTGCGTGCAGATGGCTTCGTCAGGTGCTGGACTTGCACTGAGATCCAGTGTGAAAGGAGATCTGTATGTGCGGAGGACAAGTACATGCTTCGTGAGCGTGCTTTTCAACTGCTGACCCCCACTGCTGGAACAGTCTGCCTACCACTATTCGTTTGGCCAAATCAATAAAGACCTTCAAATCTTGACTCAAGACATATCTCTTTTCTAAGGCGTACCTTTGACTAATTGCGTTGTGTTTGTAGAGGCGCCTTTGTAATGGCATGTGCTGTGTTACGGCGCCATAGAAATTGTCATTATTATTATTATTGTTATTATTATTATTGTTATTACATGGAGAAGAATGGAATAAATAAGATGGATGGAACATTTAACAATTGGAGAAGTAATGGGAATTAATGAAGATGAAAGAACCATGATATGTACAGTAAGAGAGAGAGAGAGAGAGAGAGAGAGAGAGAGAGAGAGAGAGAGAGAGAGGGAGGCAGGGAGGGAGGGAGAGAGAGAGAGAGAGAGAGAGGGAGGGAGAGAGAGAGAGAGAGAGAGTTATTGCTAAGAACAGTCTTTGAAGGCAAAATACAGACAAGTGAAAAAGACGATGACCAGCACAGATGATGCTGGATTGATGAAGACAAATAGATATATTATGCATGAGAACTTGTTATAGCGCCCCTTCAATACTCAGAGGCGCTTCTGACTACAGCACGGACACTGAATCAGAGTTTCATGCCAAAGCTCTTGAGCAATTGCAAGTGAAGGGCTTGCACAGGGTCCCTGCGCATTAGCTTGAGTTGAATGAAAACCTGCAACCTTCTGGCTCCAAGGCACCGAACATATTTACCTGGGGGATTTACCTGGGGGAATAAGTCCAGAGAGAAATGTCCAGGGGAAATTTACTTGGGGCGATAAGTCCAGAGGGAAATGTTCCGGAGAATTTGTCCGAATTCCAGCTAGAAGGATGACGACAATGGGCATTTGAACCTGCCTAGGTTGCTGAGAACTGGATGAAGAAGAGATTCTTCTGTGCAATTATGGCCTAAGTTCTCAGCTATCTATCTATTGCGATGAAAGGCAACTAGCATGATCTGAGAGTATTCTAAAACTTGGAGACTAAATACTTTGCAAACAATCTGACCCTTCTTAGCTTGAACTATTAGGCATTTATACACTTTTACTATATATGCTTCATGTTTGAATTCTCTTGATATATGCTCTCAACACTACATCGGTTTGCTATGACTTTCTCTCTGGTAGTCTTTCCTCGTCTTTCTTTCGTCTCAAGTCCTGCCTTTCCTCTTGGGGTTAATTGCACTGGGAGCACTTCTGAAAGGCTTTTGCTGACAGAAGTGTACAAAGTGTACAGTCGCATACAAAGCAATACAATACAAGAACATTGACATGTGAAGCGTATGTATGTTCAGTGTTAATTGCAACCAAGCATGCATCGAATTCTTTGTTCTTAGAACCTTGTTTGTTGTTCGCTATGCTTTGCTTTTAGACACACTGTGATGTGCTTGAGAAAGCGGGTGAATATATAAAAAGTCTTGAAGAAGAGAATCGACGATTGTTGCACAGCGGTAATGAAGATGTTCGTGGTGAGTGAATCATTTTGTTGCACAGCGTTAATGAAGATGTTCGTGGTGAATGAATCATTTTGTTGCACAGCAGTAATGAAGATGTTCGTGGTGAGTGAATCATTTTGTTGCACAGCGGTAATGAAGATGTTCGTGGTGAGTGAATCATTTTGTTGCACAGCAGTAATGAAGATGTTCGTGGTGAGTGAATCATTTTGTTGCACAGCAGTAATGAAGATGTTCGTGGTGAGTGAATCATTTTGTTGCACAGCGGTAATGAAGATGTTCGTGGTGAGTGAATCATTTTGTTGCACAGCAGTAATGAAGATGTTCGTGGTGAGTGAATCATTTTGTTGCACAGCAGTAATGAAGATGTTCGTGGTGAGTAGTGAATCATTTTGTGCAACAGCTAGAGGACGTTTTGCTCCACTATATACATGGTTGACTCCTGATGACTCACATTGTCATCAATGGTCAAATGTTTGATCCTCTTCAATGAAGCTTTCATCTGTCTGGCCTGTCAGTAGACTTGTATGCTTTGCAATTAAAGCCAAGAACTTAATGAACATCACTGTTTTAATCTGTGTGTCTTTCATTACCTGCTAGTTGGTAGGTTTTGTTTTCTCAGGTTGAGCAGTTTTGTAGATGTAGTACAGGTCTATGCAAATATCTTATTGTAGTGTAAACTCACTTGCTATATAGATCTTTTTCTTAACAATTTCAAATATGGAATTAGGGATAGGTTGACAGTAAATAGCAGTGGAATTTACACTTGAATATAGAGAGGCATCTAGAATTTCGGATGGTAAAGGGTAGATAATTCCAGGCATAGGCGTACGAGGTGGGGGTCCAGAGGGGGCAAATGCCCCCCAGATTTCGGGCAAAACTTTCAGGCAAGCTGACCCGGGAAATGACAAAAAAGGTCATCAACTCTTCGGGCAATTTCGGGCACGTGTTTTTTTCGGGCAAGCTGACCGGGAAATGACTATAAAAAAAAGGTTGTCAACTTTTTTCTGGAAAAAAAAAGTTGTATTTTCCCCGAGATTTCAGGATTTTGGGGGGGGCAGAAGTTCAATCTTTGCCCCCCCCACTGCTGAAATCTCCCGTACGCCTATGATTCCAGGTCCTTGGGTCAGCACTTCTATTTGAGAATTTGCGAGTATTTGTTTTTATGGAAATTCCTCTAAAGTTCACAATGCTTCTAAGTTGTTAATGTTATAGCATATGTTTCAGCTGAAATAATATCAAAACTAAGAAAGGAAAGAGAAGATCTGGCGCAAGAAAAGCAGCATCTGATGGAGGTCATAGAATTTTCAGGTGACCTATTACGTTCGGTTTCTTTTAGCTGTTATGTTTCGTGACTAAATTATATAGAGAATATTGCTGTGTATTACCTTTAAAAATTCATAGTTTTAATCTTATTATGCCTTTTTTAACCATTTCACAGTGGATTGCTTTCTTTAATATGTGTATCTATTGCAAAATGCTGTATATATTACTTGAATATTTATGCTAATTAAACTTTTTATTATTTGAGTGTTGAAGATTTTAACTAGACAGCTGCAGTACAATACAAACATACCTTCTTGTCTAGCCAAGGTTTTTAAAGTTACTATTATTGTTAAAGTTCAGTTTAAGATAATAGTGTGCATAGCACAACATTTGTTGGGTGATGATTGATTCGACTTGGTGCATGTAGGTCATTAAACTGTCTCCTCTACCTATGAGGTGCTTAGGAGGACAACAGCATAATCAATAATCATAACTTGGATCGCCCTGATGTGGTATTGTGTGGTCTCATGGAATGCAGTACATGTTAACCTCCACCACCTTTGTGTTCAGATAATGCCTGAAAGAAATATATGCTCTTTGAGCTGAAAGAGAGCTCTGAAAGAAATTATTATATGCTCTTTGAGCTGAAAGAGAGCTGTGAAAGAAATATATGCTCTTTGAGCTGAAAGAGAGCTCTGAAAGTAATATATGCTCTCTGAGCTGAAAAAGAGCTGTGAAAGAAATATAATAATATATGCTCTTTGAGCTGAAAGAGAGCTGTGAAAGAGTGTCTTTGCATCATTCCAAAGGTCATTCAGCTCCAATCATTATTTCCAAGTTGCCATTGTCTAATGACTGTTGGAAATTGTATATCTTGGCCACTTTATTACCCTACTAGTGCACTGCTTCCCAACTTGGTTGCCACGACATCCAAGGGTGCAGTGAACTTGCTCGTATGATGCTCTGGCTTGAAAGGCAATATTGTAAAGCTAGAATATTTGTCCAGATTTTTCTCTCAAATGATGTGGAGAAACTGTTAATTAGCACTACTGGCATAAACTTGTGACTAGTTTTAAAACTTGAAGTAGTAAATAAACTGTAACAACACATACAAGGAATTTGGTTATCATTAAAAAGAGAAGAACAATATAATTGACAACTTCGAGTATTTATAGTGACATCTAAATTTTGGGCTGGTGAAGTGATGAAATGCATTGACCCCATTATAAGCCAGAGTCGTGTATCATATGTCATCTGACAAGGCAAATGTTTGATCGCATTAGGCACCATTAAGCGGCCATGCTGAGCACCGGGAATAATTTTTTTAAACTACATACTAAGCGCATTCTATGCTTTTAAAGTATTACTGAATGAAGTTTCTATTTAGAAACAATTTTTTTTAATCAATCCAACTTCTATGTCACTAACAATTATTTTTCATCAATCAAGGTCCATTTTAAGCAAGAATCTTTTCATCGATTCTATTTCTATTTGGATAAATTTACTTTCATCAATCCGACTTCCATTTAGCAAGAATTCTTTTGTCAATCCACTTGTATGTGACCAACGCTAAACCCATACAATGGCAAATAATTTAGAATTCCAAAGTGATAGATTACCTAATTTTTTTATATTAGAAACAGGATTGTACCTATTAAGAAATTATTTATTGGCAGGATGGTGAAGTAAACATTCGTTACAGATGCGTTAGTCGGCGTTAGTCTATTACATTGTTGTTGGTGGACGCATGAAATTTTGCTGTCGTTTGAATATCCAACTTGAAGTTTTAAAAAAATGTCCAAAATGAAACTGCTGCCTTGTGATTTAGTCATGCCGGTTAATGCAAGCAGCACATCTAAGAGATTGCAAGAACATGCAACGTGTGTGGAACTAATATTCTTTATAAATACCCAATGATGTTACCTGAATGTGGTTTCTGTATCATTATCATACAGCCTTTAACTTGCTAAATTATTCAATAGCTGATAAGATTAGTAATGCTTGTTCTTTAGGTATGCATTCGAGCGCCAATCAGACAGTTTTGACGGCAGATTGGATGAGACGAAAGACGTCTGCAGTTGTCACAGGCAATAATTCAGAGAATTCTCCCATTCTGACCGACTGTACGTTGCAGGCAACATTACCCAAGAACAGTGAGGCTAGAGTTGTTGAGAAAACCCACATAGGTAAAGATGAGAATTTGTCAGCATTAAATCTGAGTTTGATGAATGGTGATGCATCAGCTAATCAGAAAAGAGAAAGCACGTACAATGAAAATCAGACCATGTCGAGCGAAACTTTGTCTCTAACTAGCAATGATAAATCTAGTGCAGGTTTTAATGGTTCAGCTGCTGATCCTCAGTGTTCTGATTTAGTGCTTAATAATGAAGACCATGGAGCCAGTACAGTTTTGCCTGTAGGTGGAACCTCCCTCCCTTCCAAGCCAAAGAAGCCAAAACGTACAATTAATCTTTATCTTGCAGAGAAGAAGAATCTGCAGACACCTGTTGTTGCAGTTATCCCATCCAATTCATTACCAATTAAAAACAAGTTTCTTGATAATAGTTTAGTAAAGTCTTGGATTTCTTGCCAAGAGATTGCCGACAGCAGCCTTTGTACGACTGGAATAGCAAGTCATAGTACACCTGCACTTGCTGCTGTTTTGGGACATATACAGCCTGATGACAGTTCCTTCATTGAAACAGAACTTACTTCAGACAATCACGTGCCCACAATGTGTGCTGCAATGGATTCAGGTTTTCCTGTTCTTTCAGCAGAAAAACCCCTAAAAGAAATCCTGCCATGCAATGATACTGCCATGAATCAGAATTCTGTTGCTGCTAAGTGTAACTCAAATTTGGAAGAAAATGTCAACATTATCGAATGCTGTAAAGAATCTGGTGTTCAGCTTTTTGCAAAACAAGCTTTCCGTTCTGATATATTGGTAGAAGAAGAACAACTTGAAAATGAGTCAGTCACTGGAGCAGACACACAGACACAAATCAGAGTTAATTACTTTGGAAATGAAACTGAAGCTGCAATGTGTGCTTCGAATGAGAGCAGAATTGAAGTAGTAACAGCAGCCAAAAGGAACTGTGGAAATTCTAACCCTAGTCTTGTTATGTGTTGCCATTGTAAGAAATTTGATGTGGTTTTAAGTAAATATGATAATAAGCAAAGAAATGGATTAAGAAAATGCAAAAGCAGTGACGATTTAAGAAAGAATTATTTAGAAAGAGATGATATTGTGAAGCCATATATTAATAAAATGCAAAGAGATTGGACAAACGAGAACACACCTACTCAAATCCTTTTGGATAGAAAGGTAAGTAATTTGGATAAAGGACGTGATCAAGAAACTGGTTCAGAGTTGGTGGAGAATTGCCAGAGTAAAGAAAAAGAAAGTTATAGAGAATTTGGTAAAGAAGCAGCAGTTGAAAACATGGATTTAGTCAGTTTTGAAGCTGCTAGTGAACTGGATAATGGAAGTTTGTTAGCTTACAGAAATCCATTAAAGGATGTGAGAGATTCTGAACTGTTATCCGAATTCAGAAGTAACTGCCAGCTCAGTGAACTTGTTCATAAAGATGAACTTGCTCATGACCTTTTTAAAGACAACATCAGTGTTACTGGGAAAGAGCAGGCTCATGATCTTGGAAGTAGACATAGTGGTGGAGTGGATGGAAACCAGCCAGGAATGCTTCAAGTTCAATTAGTGAACAATTTGCTGTCATGTTCTTCTGCTGTTCCAGTTGGTAGAGTCACGTCTTCTGGTCTGCGGGTGTTGGCAGTCATGCAGTCTGACGAAAAGGATTCTTCATCCGACAATTATCGTTGTGCTGTAGTTGAAAACTCAGGACCTGAGTATCCAGCATCCAAAGTAATTGCATCACTGATACCACAAAGTTCATGCATGAGATATTCTTCTGATGAGAGAGTGATGGGGTTGTTCAGCAGCAGCAGCAGCAGTTTATGGAGTGGCACTAGTAATGAATCTCAGAGCAAGCTCTCCATTTGCCACAACGGACTCGTGTTTGTCATGAGTGACGCTGGTCAGAATTGGTTGCCAATAACAACTAATTCACTTACAGGTGTTCATAATAACATGATGCTGCCATTGCCAATTGCTTCTCCAATTACATTCCAGTCTCAGAGTTTTCAGAATGCATTGTCATCATCATCATCAATTCAGTTAATAGGATCAGTGAATCCAGTTGTTCTGCCAACAATTAATCAACCTCTGACCATATTCCTCCCATCCAATCACGTCATCCCTCTTGTTTCTCAGCCTCAAGTTATCAGTCCTCCTTCACTGATTATCCCATACCATCAGCTCTATGGTGCAACAGTGCAAGTGGCCTCAATGTCCTCCTCAGTACCACAGTGCCTCAGTCTGCCAGTGCCATCAGCAGACGTCACTCGAAACCTTCCGGAGACTAGTTTAATCAATGCAAATCAGCATTCAAATTGTCTTACTTCATATTTGACATCAGAAGCAAATAAAAATACGGCTGAATCTGTTCTCGGCTTGCACAGCAGTTCTGAGTCATTGTCGCCACCTTCTGATTTGCCGACATCATTGACTGGTGATGTGATGATTAGTGTTGTTGACACTTCTTCATATTCTATGCAAGACGCATCTCTTATGTCTGTGTCTCATGGAATTATTTCTCAGCAACTTATTTCTTTGCATAGCTCTGAAATTTTGTTAGATTCTGGTAAAAAGAATCTCAAGAGGAAGTTAAGCATGAGCAGTTGCACTGAACCTGAAGTTATAAATGTATGCAGAAAGCCAAGATTGAGCAGTTCTTCAGAAGTGTTTAAAAAGCAGGGATTGCATTTGGAAGCTCAAATAGAAAGCAGCCACCTACAGAACCCTAACAACTCTGAACTTTCTGCTCAAAATGATAGCTTATCAGAGGAATTACCTGGTGACGAAATTACTACCTGTGGTAGTAGCAAGCTTAGTTCAAATATTGGCTTGGCATATTTGTCAGATTCCAGCAGCACGAGAAAGTTATGTTCAGTGGCAGCTATAACACCGTCGTCATCTCCATCTGTTATCTGCTTAAATAGTTCTGTGTCTGATTTGAATGAAGATTTAGAACATGGTAAAAACCTTTTCGTTAGTGACATACAGAGATCAGACTTTATCAACAAAACAGATGGATGTGTTGCAGGACAATCAGTTGAGGACCGTGAAGCACCCGAGTGTTGTGATCATCCTCTTCCACTGCTACAAAACAGGCCGCTAGAAAAATCAGGCAATAAAGAACCATTTGAATCTTTTCCATTTGTAGAAAATGCATTGATGAAGCCGTCCCTTTGGATGTTGGATTTTGAAAGCAGAGCTAAACTGCCACCTGCAAAAAAGTTGACAGCTGATGACAATAATATATCATCACAATTTTCTGTTTCAAGGTCATCTGGATGGCTTGATTTGACCTCCGAACATCAAGACTCCCAGATTCTGCACAATGAAACTATACATCCGGCTCATGGTCAGTCATTTTCTGCAACAGTCATTATGCAGGAATCACCATCTTACTCTGTGAGTTCTAAAAGAGAATTGGAGCACACAGTTATTCATACTGTTCAGTGTGCAGACCTGCAACAAAATGAAATCTGTGGCTTGTTTGAGCCGCCTGCTTCTGAACATGTTGAGAAAGCGTGCAGATCAAAGAGCGCTTCTGAGGAGTCTAAAGCTAATCAGCAGGCGATGATGAATCATGAAAGGATTAAAGAATCAGTTGTTGGTGATGAGTCACCTCATCAGAAAGATGACCTGAACCAGTCGTCCACAGTTACACTGTTAAGTCATGAGCACTCATGGATGATGTCTGATGTTGCATATCGAAATAATTCTATGCTTAGATCGTATGAGTTGGATACAATTAACTTGGATAAACATATCTGGGCGCCAGCTGTTGAAGTCGATAAAATGGACCAGCTAAATCTGTCCGTTAGTACAGCTAGCCAAATTTCAGGTCAATCAGGAATGAGACGACCTTCAAAAGCTTCGAAAGGTCAGAAAAGGAAACTTATTTCAAAAGTTTGCGCAGATTCAGTAGTAAGCGGTAGAAGCGCTGAAAATGTTTCAAGTTTTAATCGAGGAAGCAGTGCAGTGTTTTCATTTAATGCACCCATATCTTCACAAAATAAGGAGTTTTCTTTTCAAAGCTTTCTACCACCTCCTCTGCCTCCACTCTCACAGAAGTCAATTGGAGAAGGGCTTTCAGAAGCTACTGACAAGCGATCTAATTACAGAGAAGTTTACCAATCGCTGAAATCTAGACAACCTGAAAGTAGCAGTATTTTAATCGTGCCACCAATAGAGGTCAACGAAATAATTTCCCATAGTGATGGAAATATAGAGAAAGAGAATGTTGAGTCATTCAATGAAGACAGTTCAAATGTACTTTCAGATGCGTTAAATTTTGCTGATAATGACGACTTTCCACAGATATATTTGGATGAAATGGATACAATTATGGATACACATTCGGCTCATGGAAAGACAACCAATCAGACAAAGAATTCGGTGGCTGCTTGGCATCAAGACCTCTTTGACTCTTCTAAGAGGCCAAAATTACGAGAGAAGACTGATTTAGATAGTAATAGACACATGGATTTAGACGATAGGTTTCCAATTCATCATCGCCAAGACTTATTTGCTTTTCCAGCGGATGTGTTTACAGAAAACGATGAGTCCAGTGCTGTTGGCAGTTTCAGCAATGTCTTGTTAAATCGGAAATTGAACAATGTGTCGTCGTCCAGTTCATCATGGCAACTTCCGGTCTTTTCAGAATCACTTAATACTCCAGAAAAGTTTTCATATCCCCTCACAGCCAATGAACAGACTTTCGCTGCTCACACGTCCAAGCCATATGCTGGAAATAATCATTTGTATGCTGCCATTGACAGTGGTTCATCCTTCCATCTCGAGTCTGCAACTCCGCTTGCTTGCACCAGTTCTGCACGTCCAAAAACCATTTCTTCAGGTGGAATATTTTGTTTAGCTCAGCATGCCGTCCAAGAAAAGTCTGACACTGCAAACAATCAATTGAATAGTCAGAACTATGATTTTTCGTACAGTTTGAAGGAGTTTCCAGGCACTTGTCGTGTTGAATCAAGCAAGAGAAACTTGGACCAGACTTTTGGATTAAGAAATAGACACTTTCCAGATTACAACTTGCCTTTCTATAACAATGAAATTTCCATGGATAAACCGTATGGTAACATTGTGAACAATGTGAGATGTCCACCACAGAGTTCTCTGTGGCCATCCTACAGCAACAAGGACCAAATAAAACCTACATATGCTTCAACCTCATCTGCTGTAATTTCATCTGCAACACATTTGAGTTTCAGACCTCAAGTGGAAGTTGAATATTCAAATGAATCTCACAGGACTAAAGACAATGCGGTACAGATTACATCCAGTTTACTCTCTCACACTCATGGTTCCAAAGAGAAGGATTGCAGACCATTTGCTGCACTATCAGCATCAGTTCAGTCAATGGATGGCTTAGCAAATGCTGGTAGTTCATGGAATGACCATCGTGTGCGAGACCAGAGCTTCCTGCCTGACAGCCCATGGAAGAATTCTTACTGTCATCCATCTTCATCTCTGAGAGGATCAGGTGCAGTTGATACTGCTCATGAGAATTATCCACGGAATGCATTCATCACTGGCAGTGCAGAACTTCCTAATGGAAGAGCGTGTGATCAGTTTCACTTCTCAATCGCTCTTCCACCACCAAGCACCATGCATGCTTCAACACTCCCTTCCTCTACGACTCTGCCTCCATTCAGTCTTGCTTGCCTTCCACTTGAACACAGCAGTTCATTTTCGTTCAATCTCACGGCAGTACCGGATATGAATTCCGTTGATGTTTCGTCTAACAATCAATGCAACCAGGAGAAAAGAAACCAGTTTTCATTTTATCCACTTGAGCATATTGACGATGATTTGCCTCACGGAGTGGTTTCCACGGGCAGAATAACTTCCACTCCTCCGTGTTCGCAGGTGACCGCATCAAACTTCACTTTTAATGCGTGTGAGCTTTCACCAAGGAGCAACGGCATACAAAGAAATCGGACTGAAGGTCTACAGCATCACCGTGGGGGCAGGTCTAGACTAAGTCCTGATAACCAAATGAAGCCTCTGCCCAGTTTCTTTAACATTGCATCATATGGAATGAAAGACAAAATATTAGCACCCGTCTGCTCTGAGGCATTTCCTCTTTCGTCGAAAGATCTTTGTTCCTCTTCCACGTTAATACCGAGTGGTTCAGTTGTTGTAACCCATGCCATGTCTTTTTCGCCTACTTCAGTTTCAAATAGCTGCAGCTTACATGCATATCATCCGCAGAACTTCTATCACCATGGTGCCACATTTCCTGGGTCACTTACCAGTCCGCCTTTGCACCATCCACCACTTGCTGCTGATCGTCACTTGAGCTCTGAGCCACAGTCAAAGTTTGATTCTTCATTCCCACTTCATGGCCTTCAGTTCCCTCCAGTGTTGAACTTTGTTCCTCCTCCTCCTCATCCACACCCTCCCACATTTGATACTCCAATGGTCAGATTTTCATCGCAGATTATAGGTGACCCAGCAACAGTTTGTGGCAGTGAGAGTTCAATAGGCAGAGCATCATCACATCTTTCAGAGAATATCAGTTCTAAAGTTCCATCAAGTCTTCTTCCTCAAGATCAACATGCCAAGCAGCCAACTCCAAGTGAGACGACTCGCTCTTCCAAATCCAGTTCTAAAAGGTCATCACGCAGTTCAAAGAAATTGTCAGGTAGACAGACGACGACGACGACGATGCACAATGATAGGAATGCGACAGAAAACTCAGAAACTGTGAATCCCTATTTCAGTCTTTCAAATTTTTCGTCTGGAAAGAATCATTCAGGAGTTCCAACTTACTTTTCCAGTCATCCATTTAGGAGTGAACAAGGATCGTGCACAACATCTTCATTTAACCCTTTATTAACTGGACCACAGGCATCTTTAAACCTACGCCAGCCATCTTCAGGTTTTACAAATATTTCGACATCTACACAGATGCCTCACACAACTTCTGTACCCGTGCTTCCGCCAATCCATAACTTTGGCTTTGGAAACCTCTTCTCCGATTTGAACAATCCAACAGCATTAGGTGGAGATGGTGGTATCAACATTTCACCTGTTAAGTTTCATCAGGGTGTGCCACCACCGCCGCCACCGCCGCCGTGTGTTTTGCCGAAACAGACGGCCTTTGACCCTTCCACTCTTCACCATCAGCCGATTTCAAATATGCGTGCACCCATTTTCTTAAATCGCACCGTAGCTTCATCTCCACCAAACATTTTGCACAGCATGAGCATTAATAGTCTTCTGGGCAACCAGCGGCCACGATTTGAAGATGCTCGAACTATTGCATCAACGGCAGCAGTTACTCTAGCATCTGGGGGTATCAGTGGTGGTATGACCACACCCTTTGGATTGTATCGTCCTTAATGTTTCTTTGACAAATTTCATTTTGCCTCATTAACAATAATTGCAACTCTACAAAAAAATACTGTAGGCCTATCTGACTCTGGTATAGGCTAATCTGTGGAATACAAGTGTCCCAACAGAATTGTCTTGTGTTGTGTTAAATTTTAAAATATTGAAGATGGTCTTGATATAGGCTTAGTGATATGTATGAATTTTTTTTTCAAATGATGCAAAATTACCTGATAAAGTAGCGACGGTGGAATGTCTACAAGAAAGTAAAAGATGTAGGGCCTACACTTAGGCCTATGGGGCCGTCCATAAAGTACGTCACGCTATTTTTGACCCCCTCCCCCCTGTCACAAACTGTCACAAATCTCGGACCCCCCCTAAAGTACGTCACACTTTCGGGAAAAAAAATAAAAACCATTTACCTAACCCTCTAAACCCTAGGATACTATCCCTAATCCCTCTGATTGTGACGTGTGTCCCTAAACGCTTTGATAGTGACGGGAAATCAACTTTTATCCCGCGAGGCAGGGGTTTAAGACGGGCCGGGTCGGATTTTAGGTACTAAAAACTAATAAAAAATAAATGTGTGACGTCACACATGGCCTGACCCCCTCCTCCTGTCACAAACTGTCACTTTCTTACACCCCCTTCCCCCTGGAGCATGACGTACTTTATGGACGGCCCCTATAACAATTATAGGCCTAAGCTCTTCTTCAAGATATGGACCTATACGCAGTGCTGTAAACTAATTTAAATCATCAATATATACTTTGACACTGGATGTGATGCAGTGATTATCATCTAGGGCTGCGACAACTCATTTTCATTCGCTAATATTGAAATCAGTTGCGTAATCTATAGGCCTATCCTAGCTGTGACAATGACATTGTCGATCGGTGCATGATCATCGGTCGCCTTGGATTCCGCGAGCTGAGCACAAGGGTTCTGTGAGAAGTCGTAGATAAAAAACTAACGAGAAATTTTACTTGAACACCACATTTCACATAGGCGCATCCACCCTTTGGGGCAGTGGCGGAGACCTAGGGGGGGACAGGGGGACGGTCCCCCCCAATAAAAGTGTTGGGGGGACGGCCCATGCATTTGTCCCCCCCCCCAATGTTTGAGCGTCAAGACTTGTTTTGGCGGCGAAAATAGAAAATTTCTTCGGGATTTGGGCGAGATTTGGCCGGATGACTAAAAAAAAAAAAAAAAAAAAAAAGGTCATCAACTTTTTTGGCGGCGAAAATAGAAAATTTTCCGAGATTTCGCCGGTCGTCAGAAATTTTCGGAAAATCTCGCGTCTTTCCGTCCCCCCCAATTCTCGGCGCAGGTCTCCGCCTATGCTTTGGGGCCCACGGGAGTGACGGGACGCGTCCCCCCAACTTCCGAGAGGCTTGGGACGGTCCCTCGATCCCAACTTTCGACAAGAGGCTTGGGACGGTCCCTCCCAAATTTCGACAAGAGGCTTGGGACGGCCCCTCCCAACTTTCGACAAGAGGCTTGGGATGGTCCCTCCCAACTTTTTCCACCGACTTTTGCTAATAACCATTTCAATATAGAGGGGCATAATTAAGAACGCAGCTATAGCTCATCATTAAGGCTGAATCAAGAGTATTTTAATCCTGCCTGTAGGCCTTCGCTTTACCTCGACAGTGCTGGCATCTTACAGATTGCACATGAATTTGTTGCTAACTGTGAATCAAGGATTAATCTTTGGTGATATTAAGTGATTCTTGCGTATTAAATTTCTTAATTTGAGTAGGCCTATTTTCGTATCTGGTTTGAATGTTTCTGACTTTCTGTCTTTTCAAATGCAAAATACCAGCTAGGTCATCTGCAGTCAAATGTACCAGAAATTATCATTACAGGCCTATGTACGTGTAGGATAGGCTAGAATTCATTTAGTTAGGCTTAGTCAGGCTCAATTGCACTTTTTGTTCTTACTGATTTGTTACTGTGGTAACTTATGCTCTAGACCCTGGGCGCAGTCTTAGGGGTTGGTGCTATGGGGGGACGGTCCACTCCAAAGTTTGTGGTGGGGACGGAGGTGCATGCTTATATCCTTCCAAATATTTCAGAAATATTTAATAAATATTGTATAAATTTCTGCAGTTTTATCCACTGTTTATCCATATGGAGCAATTTGTTAAGATGACAGCTTAAAATGCTACTATAACGGTACGAAAATTTAAAAAAATGAAGCAATAGGAGGGGACATTTATAGAAGTCTTAAACCATGTATTTATGAGAAATTATTTTGAGATGATGGCTTAAGAAATCAGAAAAAGGTTAAACAATGGCAGGTCTTAACTCTTAAGTCACAACTATCAACACTGAAATGATTGAGCAATTTCATTCAAATGACAGCCTCACCTTGTGCCATCAGTTCGGGGAACTCTATAGCGACCGTCATGACCAGCCTTCTCCACTCCATTCTGTTCTGCGTCTTGTCCCTCAGTTCTTCAAGATTCATCACTGTCCTCCTATGTAGGGGGAGAACGGGGTTGGAAGAAACGCGTATTGGTTGGAACAGGCCCTATAAGTATAACAGCTTAAACTAAAAGGCAGTGAAGCAGAATAGTTATGTCATGTTTATCTAAAATGCACTTCCGGTTTATGGTTCATGAAGAATTATTTCTGAGAAGCTTTGGTAAGTTTTTATCAACAAAAATATGCTTTCTACCATGAAAAGTAATTTTTTTCGCTTAGACTGTTTTTCTACTAGCAGGATCAAACAAGGCTTTACCAAAACTTACTAGGCATTAAAAGAAAGAACAGGGACGGTCGAATAACATGGCTGGAACTATTTTCGGCGGTTGTAATTGATTGCTGCCATTTTTTTCATTTAATCCAAACCGCATGGGTGGGGGCAGATTGTTAGGCTACATTACGATCGGGGTTGGTCGTAACACTGTTACAACCAACCCCCATTATTGTGGGCCTTAATCTTTTACTTAACTTGTATGAATATGTAATTGTAGCGTAAATTAAAGAATCAAACAGAAGTGAGAACTTACAAAATAAAAAGTAACCGTGGACAGACTACAGTGGATGTGATGAATGACGCGGCAGAAGAAGTTTTAATGCATGATCGGCCATGTCGACAAGTAGCCAGAGAGTTCTCGATATGTCATGTGTCATTGATGCGATATATTTGGAAGCTTCAATCTGGTGGACCAGGAATGACAATAGATATTGGGTACAAACGAAATCGTCAAATTTTTACCGACATTCAGGAAGATAAGCTCACAAAATACATTAGACATGCTGCCGCTGCATTGCTGCGTCAATTTACTTCGGACTCTCACCCGGGGATGTTAGAAAACTTGCATACGACTGTGCACTGTTATTATGAGATCCAGATTCCTGGTTCATGGAATGAAAATAAAAGGGCAGGTAGGGACTGGTTCAGTTCCTTTATGAAACGTAATACTGACATATCAGTGCGATCACCAGAACCAACCACCATTGCAAGGGCTACGAGTTTTAACAGAAACACAGTTCAAGCATTCTTTGCGAAACTTGCAGAAGTCATAGATCGCTATGGGTTTCAACCATGGGAGTTCTGGAACATGGATGAGAACGGGGTTACTACCGTTCAAAAACCGAGCAAAGTGGTTGCTCAAAAGGGACTGAAACAGATCGGTGCAGTTACTTCTCAAGAAAGGGGCACACTGGTAACTATGGTTGTAGCAATCAACGCTTTGGGAAATTATAGTAGGCTATGCATGTAACCATTTCATGTGTTGAGAAAAAAGGCGGAGTCATTGATTCAGTGTCAGGCATGTTTAAAGTGGTCGCATGACTCGCATCTTGCCTGCACAGAAGGGGATCCAGACTACATTTGTCATCATTGCGATTCGGATTCTGATGATTGAATTTTTTTTTATACAAACTTGGCTCAGGGCTAAATAAATAGACTTAGCCTATAGCTAGGCTACCAATTTGATCAGATAATAGTTGGCTAAGCTTTCTCAGTTCCTTTCGTTCCTTTAAGAACATTTGGTGACATGGCGATAAGATAAGAATAGCCTATAGGCCTAGATCAGTGCACAATTACATAGGCCTATAGATCAGCCTAGTTAGCTACACCGGTAAGCGCGCGCTGCATTCGTCTGTTGGTTGCAACGGACTGCGGTTCAAGCCCCGGGCTGGGAGTTGACATTTAGAGATTTAGATATCTCGGGCTAGCACGTGTGGGACGCAGGGGCGCAAGCTCCTGCGGAGCGACCTTGGGCAAGTTGCTTGCCCATCATTGTCTGTGGGGAAGGCAACGGGAAACCACCTCACTCATCTCATCCCCAGGGGCGTAAAGCCAATGAACCTGCCTTCGGGCAGAGCACCATTTTTTTATTTTTTTTTTATTTATTTTTTTTTTCCTCAACCAAAACAACACACAAACATGATACAATTATGGCAGTGAATAATACATTAACATGAATTTGGTGAAGAGGGGGAGACCCAGAAGGGATGTAAAATCCCGCTAATAGGGCCACCCATAATTCATGTAAAATATAAAAGAAAAAACATGACAGAACATTCAATTGCAGGAATAAAAAAAATGATGAGGAAGAGAGAAAAACAAATTAAGCAATCGACATTTCTGTATATAACGAGAAAAACAACTCTTAACTAATGACTTAACTAAAGACTTAACTAAGGGCTTGGCGAAACCACTGAGCAGAAACCTTAACCATTACATATCAGGAAGTGTTTTAAGTAGATAAAGGCGAAGTTTATGCTTAAATAATCTTGTGTTAGGTAGGGAATGAAGATGTGTAGGGAGAGAGTTCCAACATTGGGAGCCAGTATATTGTATAGAGAATCGACGAGTATTATTATGTGCGTAGGGAAGGTCATAAACAGTTAATTTTCTAGTTGAATAAGAGTGGCGATCAGAGGTAAGGTTAAAGAAATCATTAAATACAAGTGGTAATAGGCCATGGTTATAACGGTACATAAACTCTCCTATTTGCAAGTGCCTAATTTGATCGATCTTTAATAATCCAAATTCCTTGAAATACAGAGCGGTGTGGGCTCGGCGAGGAATATTAGCTATAAAACGGATTGCATATTTTTGAAGGGTGACTAGTCTGATAAAATTAGATTTGTAAGTAGACGTCCAAATTAAATTACAGTAGGTTAAATAAGGATAAATAAGAGAATAGTATAGCATAGACCGGATAGAGACAGGAATCAGTTTAGATGAGCGAAATAGCACACCAACAGTCTTAGCAATTTTGCTAGAGATATTATTGATGTGTTCCTTCCAATTTAGATGCTGGTCAATGTATACGCCCAAAAATTTTGTGGATGTTACTTGGGTGATAGGAGTCCCTTTAATAAGTAGAATAGGAAGTTCATTGGGATATTTTTTCTTATGGGATCTGAAGAGGATGTAGTTGGTTTTATCCAAATTTAGAGTAAGTTTATTTGATCGAAACCAATCAACGACTCGGTGAAGCTCAGAATTAACAGTGTCGAATAGGGTATCAATAGATTTATCAGAATGAAATAAGTTGGAATCATCAGCAAATAGTACAAAATACATAGAAGGCGATACATTAGGTAAATCATTAATATAGATTAAAAATAAAAGAGGTCCAAGATTAGATCCTTGAGGGACACCGTGAGAAATGAGTTGTAGATCAGAAGTGCAATTGTTAACAGAAACCAGTTGAAAACGATTTTCAAGATAGCTAACAAACCATTGTAATTGTGTCCCTCTAATTCCATAGTTATAAAGTTTTTTGATCAAAATATGATGATTTACAGAATCAAAGGCTTTAGCTACATCAAGGAAGATACCAAGGGAGTATTCGTTATTTTCAATTGCATTAGAGATTTTGTCTTGTATGCTTAGAAGGGGCATGTAGGTAGAATGACCCTGTTGGAATCCATGCTGAGACTGAAATAGTACTTTCTCTTTTGATAGAAAACTATCTAAACGTGCATACATTAATTTTTCAAATATTTTGGCAAAGAATGGGAGTACAGAAATCGGTCTGTAGTTAGAAACATTGTCCCTCGGGCCCTTTTTATGAATGGGTATGACCTTGGCAGTTTTCAATGCAGAGGGGAATACTCCAGTGGTAAATGAGCAGTTGACAATCTCTGATAGCGGAATTGCAATTTTAGGCAGTGTTAATAGGGCTATGGCAGGGTCAATTCCATCGACTCCTTTACTATGCGTAGTGCGAATGGTATGCGCAAGGTTCATTATTTCACAAGGTGTAGAAGGAATTAATGCTATAGAATGTGGAAGGGGTTGGGATAAGTAGGAGAAAAAAGAGTTAGTTGCAGCAGGTATTTTATTAACAAGAGATTGTGCAATGCCTGTGAAGAAATTATTGAATTTAGTTGCTATAGTCTGAGGGTCAGTAATTTGTTCACCATTTACATTCAATGCAGTAATTACAGTTTCTTTGTTAGTATCTCTATCCAGTATACTCCTCAGAAGACCCCAGGTTTTTTTAAGGTTATTACTATGGATTAAAAATTCGGATGCATAAAAATCTTTTTCGGCTTGCAATTTAACTTTCTTAAATTTGTTTCTGTATAGGATGAATTTCCTTTTGTTGGCCTCATTTGGATTTTTTATGAATTTTTTATATAGTTTCGCTTTCTTATTACTAGATTTTACCAGTGCCCGAGTCATCCAGGGCTTTTTTGGGATAGAGTTGCGAGCATAAGACCTAGTGGAAATTGGAAAAGAATCATCGTAAAGCTTCTTATAATTGCTAAGAAATAGGTCATAGGCCTTATCAGTGTCTAGTTCCGTACAAGCTTCACGGATATCAGACCAGTCCGTAGAGTCTAAGGATTGCAAAAATTTGGCTTTATGGTCATCAGATACTAGGTTAAATGTCAGTGTTTGAGGCTTGTTAGGAGGTTTAATAGGACTAAAATCAAACCATGCTATGATTGGTAAATGATCAGAGATGTCTTCGATGAGAATAGAAGAATAAATAAGTTTGGTCCAAATGTTAGTGAATATGTTATCTAGTAATGTAGATGTATGGTCAGTGATCCTGGTAGGTCTGGTTATGAGAGGCAATAGATGATGGGCGGTTAGGCAATGGTAGAGATCAGCAGTGGCTTTGTGGCTATTAATTTTCAAGAGATCCATGTTAAAATCACCTAAAATTACTATGTCTTTTGATTTTTTTAGCATATGATCTAAAATGTTGTTAATTTCTTCAGAGAAATCTTCTAGTTTAAGCCCAGGTGGCCGATATATAACTCCAACTGTGGTTGCCCCAGTTTTATGTGCTAGGCGAATAAAAAGACCTTCAAAAAATTGAAAAGGAGAGGAATCGGATCCTATCGAGTCTAGGATTTGGTACGAGATTTCTTCTCTAATCAAGAATCCCACTCCTCCTCCGCCCTTTCCAGATCCTCTGGAACGATGAACAAATTGATAACCAGGCACTTTTATTAGATCAGTATTGGATTCGTTCAACCAGGTTTCTGTTAATGCAAGTATAGATACAGGTAAAGAGTTCAGCAGATCTTTGATTTCATTAATTTTGGGTAAAATGCTTCTTGCATTTACATGCAAAAATGAGAGAGAACATGGAGAGGAGGCTAGCTTTGATCTGAGGGATTGAATAGACGAATATGTACTGTCACATTGCAAATCATTAAAATAGTTGCTATCAGGATCTAGATCAGGGTTGTTTAATAGAGTTCGATTATCATTCTCCTCTGTTAATACCTCTAAGGTTAAGTCTCCTAGGTCTCTTTGAAATCCTACATAACCATCAGTAGAGGTTTTTAGTATATCCTCACTGGACCCAATTTGTGCTTGGGAAAAAGGGAATAGATTAGCTGTAATAGAGTATTCATTTGTGGAAGATTGCTTCAGGGTATTAGAAATAATGGAGGTAGGGTGTTCAGATATAGAATCACAACTGTCAATTGAAAGGACAAGTTCATGCTCAGTGTTTTCGCTTAAGCTAGGGTTAAATACACCGAAGTGTATGTCTCTCAGCAAGCTGGCAGAGAGGCGTACAACAAAAATAACCTATTTACAGAAGTACATTTAAGTATAAACAGGTAAAATTTTAAAATGTAATTTAAAACTGAGATTAGGCTAAGAGGAGTGGAGCAGTAGACATGACAAATAAAAGTGTGGTATAATAAAGGTCCAAATGCCCAATGCCACCATATGAATATGCAGTCAGCAAAAAAGTGGAAAAATAATTAAACTGAATATATAACAATTCATCAATTTACACACATCAAGTTAATTACTTTGCATAGGTGCATTTGAGTCCAATCATCAATCATCATTAAGGCACCAAAGTCAGAGATTAATAAGCTAAAATCAACGAATAACAACAGCTTAGAACTGTACTTAAATTGTTCAATTACTTATCAATGACATCTTGAGTGAATGTATAACATTATTTAGGTCACATATAGTACATGCAAATGTTTAAGTCATCCGCAGGGATAAAAACATCATGCTAAAACTGAAAATAATTACAAAATAATTAATTGATAAAGATACAAAAGTCAACAGAGAAAATCTAAGTAAGCCAAAAAGTTATAAAAAAAAACATTTTAAAAAAACAACAAACATGGAAGTTTAAAACTGAGAAGTTAAGATACAGGTGAGAGAAAAAGAGGAAACGCAGAGGTGAGATTATAAGATAACAAAAAATATAGACTAAACTGAAAGAGAGAAAACAGTTTATGGCAACAGTTACGTTACTGTGCAGAACTCTGTTAGTCTCTAGACTATTTCATTGTTTTGTAGAAGAGTAACGACAAATTGAAATTGGAAATAAATGGATGAATTCAGCAGATATAGATTAGATTTGTTACAAACTGCTGATGACAGAGAGTTAGTCACATGCTACCTTATTGGGATAAGTCTGAGATTCGGTTCTCCAATTCGTTGAGGAAAGTGAGCGAGTCCACTCTGAAAGGCTTCTCGGCCAGATGGTCGGTTTTCTTCAGAAAGACTCTTCCTCCGGCTGTCCAGGTCGAATGGATAGCTTTTGACTTTAGGAGACTTCTTGCCTTTGCGAATATTTGGGAATTCGTTCGTGTGAGGTGCTCGTTAATGAAGATTCGAGGATTCTCTGAGCCAGTCCGTAGAAGTTTCTTCGATCCAATGACAGCATCTCGTACTTTTTTTTGGGTAAATTGGATGACTAATGGCCGGCATTTGCTTTTTCCCTGGGCTGGGATTCTGTATGTGTAGGAAATATCCTCCTCTTTAATGTTAAGCTGAAGTCGATTATTACACACGTCAATTAGGTCCAGTGTATCAGATTGTTGAGTAAGAGCCTTGGCACTCTTGTTACTCACCAGATATTTATCAGTGGATTCAGAAAGTCCATGGAAAACCAAATTGTTGAGTCTAGATTGGTTCTCCACTTCGTCAAGTTTCTGGCGGAGCAAAGTGTTTTCTTGTTCCAAAGACGATTGTTTGAGGGCGTGGGATGCATGTAGTTTTGTGCAGATATCTTTGGTAGCTTGTTCGATCGAGTTTTCTAATTTTTCAGAGAACGATGCCATGTATTTGTCGAATCTTGATTCAACAGCAGTGTCCACGAGTTTATTCAGGGTGGCCATTAATCTGACTGCGATTGCATCAAGAATTCGCTCGTCTTGAAAAACTTCGAGGAGGTCCTCGACTCTAATTCGGTCCTCGACTCTAATTCCTTTTTTGGACATGGTTTCGTAAAGAATCTCCTCGTAGGTAGAAAGACTAGATACACGAATAAGTTCCGTTCAATCGTGAAATCTTTATACGCGAAGAAATGTCTGTTTGTTACTAAAAATTAAGAAATTTAGGTTTCTTGTCGCACGCCTCACATGTTGTTACTCAGCCGCCATCTTGTATATTTCATCATCATCATCATAGATCAGTGTAGGCTACTATACTTATACTATACTTATAAACTGTGGGGCAAGTTGTAACATATGGTACAACTTACCCCACAAGGGGTAGGTTGTAACATCTCAGTTACCTTACTTTTTTCGCAATTTATTCTTATATGTTTAACTCGGTCACGTAACAAGTATAATGACTATAATAAGCAATAAATAGACTTTCGTTTGCAATATTATTTGTTTCTTTATCTCTTTTTGTTTTCACACAACCAGATAAAATGTCGAAATTGTTACTTCCAACCCCGTTCTCCCCCTACAGATAGTGGTCAATTAAAAACCACTAACTGATTAGGCCTAAGATCCCATGGCAATACACTTATGATTCATATATATTCCTTAATTTAAACAAATTAAACTTCAACTGGTGGGGTCCCTAAGTGGTGGGGGCCCATGGGCTGGAGCCCGTGTAGCCCATGCTCAAATCCGGCCCTGAACTGTAGTAGAAACGGAGAAGAAGAGTTATTGGAACGCATGTGTTTCCAGTGTTCCATGCATGGTGAGCTGAGAGCGTTCATTCCGACGCTGGATATTATAGTTAACCAGTGGTGGCGCCAGGATTTCAGGTTTGGGGCTGAAGCCCTACGCCTTCCCCCCTCCTAGCGTCGCAATCGAAACATTTTCCTTGGGGTGCTCAAAACTGCACATATTGAAACTTGAAAGCACCGAAGGCGCGAAGCTGTGACTGACCCCCTGCAGGTCGAATTGTATAGAGAATAGTCACTTGAAGTTGTTTTTCCCTCAAGTCGACTTAAACCGACTTGAAACTCAAACAAACCTAGGCTAAGTTTTTCACTTCAAAGTAGGCCTAATGCCCGTGAGACAAGTAGGCTACAGCATTTAAACCGTTTTTGACTTTAGTTGTGCGTCTACCAAATGAATTAGGCTAGAGGCCTGCCGCATGCAAGTTCTAACTTTTACTGTTTACCGAGTACGAAGCATAGGCGTAGGAGGCGGGAGCCCCCAAATTTCGGGCAAATGTGCTTTTCGGGCAAAACAGGCATTGGCGGGAAATAATTTAATTTATTTTCGGGACGGGAGGATTTTTTCGGGCACACAGAGGTAAAACAGCTATATTTTCTGAAGATTTATAGAAACGACTAAAAAAGTCATCAGATTTTTCGGGCAAAAGGAAAATCTTTGCCCCCCCCCCACTGCCGAAATGTCCCCTACGCCTATGGTACGAAGGCTGCGGAATTATTTTGTTTTATCGAAGTCGGCTTTGCTAAGAGGTCCGAGTCTGGTAGCCAGAGGGTAAGAGTAGCTGTTAATGCGGGTGTCGTTTAAGAAAGTGGAGGATCAGAGGATCAGTGTGGGTATCAATTCTTTTGAACAGATCTCTTTGTCAGTTTTGGGTGTAAATCCCGAGGCACGACCAGGGGCTTCTATCCCTATAGATGGCGGGCGCAGCTTGCGCCCAGTGAAAAATAGGGGGGGGGATCAAAAGACAGTAAAAAATTTACGTCGGTTGGGGGGGAAGGTCGGACATGGAGGGCAGTGTTCAATCTAGGCATCACTAGGAGGAAGATCCCCCCAGAAAATACTTCCCCTCCATATAAATTTGGACAAAATGGTAGGCCTAATAGTTTTTAGCAAAATGTATACACTTTATACACTTTGAGTTTTTAGTTAGGCTACTATCTGCATTTTTGAATTACATGAACTGCTATAAAGGCTATAATATACTATAAAAATTTCCTATTACATGATTGTAATTATGTTTTTACTATTTTAATAAATAATACAATCATATTATAATTGAAAAAATAATGTTAATACAAATAATATATGTTGTACAACTAAATGACTTCTCCAATGTTATCTTTCAAATTTCAGACAGTCAAATTTGGTCCTTGAACACTTAGTAAAGCAACATCATTATTACGTGGGCTTACAATGTAGGACCTACATTGTATTTTATTGTATTGCAATGTGCTCTAAAAATTTATGTAACGCCTCTCGAGTGCACACTGATCAGAGGCGCAAAACATGGCTGCCCAATTTTGGCAGCAATTCCTCCAATGAAACAGTAGAGTAATTTTGCTAAGAGGACAGCTTAAAATGCTGAAATTGCAATGCGGAAATCGCAAAAATTTCTTATGGGGATCGAGGGGCACATTCCCTCCCCATACCAGGTCCCTTCTCGGCGCTACACATGCTTCGGCGATCGTCTGCTGGAGGCTCGTTTGTCCCTCTCCAAACAAACCTTCATTCCCACACTAGAGGAGGGTATGCGCTAGATTGCATTATATTGCATACATAGAGGAAGGCCGGTCCAGAAAAGGGGGGAGAAAATGGATTGCGCCCGGTTGCTTAGGGGGGATAGAAGCCCCTGGGCACGACAACCAAAGCCCCTTATCCAAGTTTATCTACAGTTTGACCTCCCCTGATTCTGTACTGGCAGCGTGCAAAATGAACAAAATGGAGCCTGGATTATAGCAGACTTGGTATATAATTACAGTGCTGGTGAGAAAGCAGATCTCCAGATCTCAATGTACTTTGAGAAATTAAAAAAAATTGCATTGGTATTCAATTTTTTGCAGTTGTGATCATTTGCTCTTCAGCTGGATTCCACTCAGGTAGACCATAATCGATAGGCCTGCTGTTTACATGGGCGCCCGCAGGACGGTTGAGAGCCATGCAATGGGCATTGTTAAAGTTTTAAGAAAGAGCTTGAACATGCAAGGTAGAAAGTTATATGCCTACTGTAAGAGCATGTTTATTTCTATAGAGATCTCTAAACGTACATTTCTGACTTTCACTGTCTGTATCATTCGTATCATTGGTGCATTCAACTGCATTGATGCAAAGAAATTTGTTAAAACCCCAAAAGTAGTAGTTAAAAACATAAGTGCCAATTTTCCAGGGGGCAAGTGCCCCTTGCCCTATGTGCGGACGCCCATGCTGTCGTCTATAACATCTTCTTTATGCAAATAATCAAACAATGACTACTTAAAGTTTCTTCACAAAAATATTAAAGACTTTTTTCATGTTTGAAGTACTTTGTTACAAAACCCAACAGAAAATTGCTGGTAAACTGAAATTTCGGCAGATGAAGTTGAAAGATTCATATCTTTCTATACGTTCAAATAAATTTTTGACATGATATTTTGGAATCATATTCTTGGTTCAATTCTTTAAATATTGGGAAAATTTAGAATGATTAATAATCTAGCATTGGAAATATATCAAAAGCAGTTTGCCTTACTTTTTTGAACCACGGTGTATATAATCTTTAATGCGATCACTTGCATGAAAACTATAGTCCGATACGAAAGTTTCAAAAATCAAATGACAGTAATGTAGACAAAGTGAAATAATATTATGTGGAGCAAATCTTTTTATCTTTGCTACAGAACATACGAAGTCGTTCTAACAACGATGGACAGAAAACCGCAGCCCTACGCCATCTGTGGAAGAGCGTTAGATTCATAGACTCAATAAGACACTTAATTGTCCCCAGCGATAACCTGTCCCACTCCCACACAACCCTGGTGAGACACTTCTCCCTATAAATAGCTATAACGACTGTTTGAGGAGAATTTATATATATTATATATATATATATATATATAATATGTATAGAGTCAGCTGTTGAGCCGAGGTTCAATTGCAGACAGTTGCGTAGATATACATAGGCCTACATGTTGAGAGTAGATGTTGAAAGAGACGGTCAATTGTAAACTGATCGACCTACATAAAAGTGAAGACCGTGATATCTGAGAGAGTGACAGACAGACAGACAGACAGATAGACAGAGTCAGAGACCGACAGACAGACAGACGAAAGTGCCAGATAGAAATAGAGAGACACTGGAACGCGTCCTACAGTAGGAGGAGACAATGAGACAGACTGACAAGTATAGCAGGTCGCCGTTTCCATGGGGATCTGAGGGCCTTTATAAGCCTATGTCTAATCGACGTAGAGAGCTGCAGAGGAGGACATCTGTAGGCTATGCATGACCGCTGTCTTAAGCCACCTGGACGCCTCTCCTCGCTCAAGCTCCTCTTCGCCGCAATTGACAGCGGCACGTGCTGCAGACGACGGCAGCGGTGTCGGTGTCGGCGTCGATGGCGTCGGTCGGGTATTAGAGTTAAGTTGGTGTCGACAGATTGAAAACGTAGAGCGTCGTAGTATTGTTAGAGATATGATTGATGATAAGATCCTCCTCCTCCTCCCCCCTTGATCCCACCACTAATCGCCTCTCGTACATGTTGCCTATCGTTGCCTGTCGATGCCTGTCGCCTCTACGATAGATTCCTAATCTCTGCTGCTCGACGCCTCTCACAGCAACGATGTCAGCGGTAATTATTTCGGGCATCTGCTGCTGGCGCATTGTCTCTTTCGAATGGAGATTTCGGCTTTTTATAACAGTTGTGTGATGGGCATGCGAATGACTTAGTGCCTATATACAGGGTGAGCCAGCATAAATGCACCGACTATGAATGTGTAGGTCTATAACTCAGTCACTTAGAAAAAATTATTTATAGGCCTACTTATTAAAGCGTCAAATTAAAGATATCGCACTCTAGTATTAGCCTTGAAAAATTCGAACTGGTGCTACCTTGCAGTTTTATAACATGTTTGTACAGGGGCGGATACAGAAATTTTCGAAGTGGGGCCAAAATTTACTGGAAATTTTGTTGATATTTCGGCCGAAAAACTGATGACTGTTTTAATCGTTTGGTCCAACTTGCTTTGAAATATATACCATTTTCCCTGCCATAAAACCTGATGACCTTTTTAAAGTCATTTACCCGCATTTTGTCTGGAAAATATACCAATAAAACCTACTGTTCAAATCTGGTTGAAATCTAATGAGGGGGTCACGTTCCATTGACTTTCTAAATGGGGAGACCATGGCCGGATTTCCTCTGGCCTGGATCCGCCCCTGTGTTTGGATCAGCCCTAGTTAGGCCTACCACATTTTTGTTATTATTGAATATTGACGCAATAATGGCGCCGTTTACAGACGATGATCGGGTTTGGATCAGAAATTTTCGAAACTCATAAAGGATTTAATTCAATTTACATTAGTAAAGAATTTCCTAAAAGAGGTTGGAATAAAATAGGTTACACTGGATCACTTGACACGAAAAATTGATGAAGCATGAACTTCGAGTCGTAAGCCACCCAAATTTTTGTGCATATGCTCATGTTAACAAAAGACGATATGTGGATTTCGCGAGGAAATAGCGCCCTATTGCGTCATTATTAAGTATTAACAAGAAAATATGATAGCCTAGCTATATACGGTTGATCCAAACATTTGATTAAACTTCAAAGTAGGCCTATTAAAAAGTTCGCATTCTTCAAGGCTAATACTAGAAGTGATATAATCTTTAATTTTACGCATTAAGTGTAAATGCATTGCAAAGATTGGCTGAGTTATACACATTCAAAGTCGGTGCATTTATGCTGGCCCACCCTGTAGATATATTATAGGTCGATGGAAGCAGACAACACCCACATAATAATAATTAACATCATCATCAGTGAATGTATGGCAACACAGAAACAGTCTTGACGTCTGCAACGACCACACAGTTCACCTGCAGACGCTATCAGTTTTCAGAGTTTGAGAATTATTGAAACTAGAAATTCTAAGATTTTTTGCAATTTAACCAAATCTACTATCGTAGGCATCACGTTTATAGTCGCAAATGGGTCTAAGAAATTTAGGAAACTGTTGACTATGTGGACTCATTAGGCCTATCTCTCACTCACTTAACCGATTTTGACACCACCCATCTTGTCACGAAGAATAACATGCAACTGATAGATAACCTACATAGAATATTATATATTAAATGTGAATCCAAACACATGGATGTCTCACCGCTCACAAACACCCAATGCAATATACGACAGCAAGAATTAGGGTTGCCAACCGTCCAGATTTTGTCTGGATCGTACAGAAATAGCAATCGGTGTACAGAAAAGGTCGGAGGGTCGTTCTGGACAATGCAATGTCCAGAAAAAATAAAAATACGGAAAAATTCGAAAGTTGCAACCTTCAACAAAGACATCAACCTTACTAAGTTAGACTTAGGCCTATAGTATCTGGAATGGCCTCCCACTAACCTTGCGACTTATGCCTAGGCTAAATTCCTCTGCATTTTTAAGTATCTAAAATCCAATTTCTTTAGCTGTGGCTGGGCTGGGAGCGCCTCTGAGTAGGTTTCTTGAAGGGGCGCTATATAAATCCTCGAAACGAATGAATGAATATAGTATTTATTAATAAAAATTCTAAGAGTCTAAGATTTACAAATTGTTTCAAGAAATGTGCAGTCAATGTCTATACACGAGCATTAGATAGCTATATCTATAGTCTATACTAAACTGTATTGAATCCGTGGTTCAATTTTGAAAATAATGTTCTAATCTTCTAGAAAAAATAGAGAAATAGCAATCGGTGTACAGAAAAGGTCGGAGGGTCGTTCTGGACAATGCAATGTCCTTAAGTCTTGATTAAATGTTTTCGTCCAGCAGTTTGTCAGAACTCATTGGTACATGTGGAATACGGATTGCTTAAATTATGTTGGGGGCAGAAATGTTTGCTCAAAGCAAGCAAAAGTGAACAGAAGCATAGCCAGTAGCGGCGCCAGAGGGGAGCTGGGGCTAAGCCCCTAAAAAAGGCCATCCGGTTTTTTACATATAAAAATGAAATATTTCCACAATAAGCCCCCCTAAAAATGAAGTAGGCCTACATCCATGAGATTCCGACCAAATGACTAAAAAAGTCGTCAGAAATTTGGGCGGATGAAAATGGAAAATGTCCATGAAATTTCGACCGAATGACTAAAAAAGGTCACCAGAAATTTTGGCGGATGAAAATGGAAAATTTCCTCCACAAGGAGTCAGCCCCCTCCCCAAAAAAGCCTGAAATTCCTGGCTACGCCACTGCTTGTAGTCCCCGCTGCCGCTGGAACCTCTTACCGGGATAGCCTATGGTGCTCCGTCAAAGTGGCCGGATCCTAATCGGTATACAATTTCCAAAAAATTGAGGGGCTCGCGCCACGTCCAGAAATTTCATAATCCAAAGTTGGCAACCCTAGCAAGAATGGAGGTTCAGAAAGTTAATTAAAAATGGGGGAAAGACGTATGATAAAAAAGAAATTCGTTTATGCTACATATGACTCTTGAAGTGAAGTTCCTAGCCTATGCTATTATCTTTTAGTGGAAGTTCGAATGATGAATCGTTAGACCAGTTATGAAAAGACCTAATGCGAATTTGCGAGACAGAATAGTCTTAGACTCAAGTAACTCTAACCGTCTAACGTTTCAATACAATAAATAGCATATAATTGATAAAGGGCTTATAATGACATCGAATCATATCGAGAAACTTAAGAATTAGCCTTAGGCCTATACTACGGTAGTCTAAGTCTTTTAAATTAAGCTTAGGGCCTATAGGGCTGCAAAACTGCAATGTGTAAAATAGGCTCAAATGCACAACTCGCACATTTCACATTTAGGCTACCTATTGTATAGGCATACACAAAGACACAAGCAATCACACACGCACATAGCCTTCCACGCTACTCTCATATCTCTACTTTTATGTTTGAGCAGCTCCATTGGCTTCCTCTAACTGCGCGCATTCAGTTCAAAATTCTCATTTTGGTTTCTAAAGCACAACGGGGTCTTGCTCCAAAATATCTAACCAATGGAATTCGCAGGCCAGTTTCAGCCTCCTCGCATCGTCCACTCCGCTCTTTAAACAGATTTGAACTTCTAGTACCTGCTACTAGAACGGCTATGGCTCAGTCCCGTTCCTTTACATCAATTGGCCCCTCTCTTTGGAATACGCTCTCTCCTTCTATTCGATCTCAACTTCTGACAGGTAATCCCTCCTCCTCATTTTCTTTTCTTAAAACCTATTTTTTCTCTCGTGGCCTTGCGCACTGGGAGCGCCTCTGAACGGTACACCCTAGTAGAGGCGCTTTATAAATGTTTTTATACAATACAATACAATACATATTTAGACATATTCTATAATCATATAAAATGAACTTATATGGAACAACTCGAGAACCTTGCTGAAAGCCAATCAGCAGATTTGCGTTCAAGCAAATTTTAGACACGAAAAATGATTGTCAAGAAAGAATGAAGAAAGTTTTTAATTAGCTCTCTGTGCTATAGAAGACGACTTCATTTAATCATGGTGTGTAGTTGCAGTTTAACCTTGCAAATATGCAAATATCAGAAACAAAATATGGACGTTTTAAACCAATGAACTACTGTATGCTTGTTACATTGTCACGTGAATGGCATTCATACTTAAATCAGTTGTTCTTTTCTGAGTATTTTAAGTTATCCGCAAATAGGTTTATGATTAAAGTAAATCGATGTAGTAACATGATGTATTACATTGACCACAATCAGCACAAAAAACGACCTGAGGTTAATTTGTAACACTTGACCACGATGCCAAGGTGACGTTACAACCCAACGTGCATTCGAGTAAGCCCTAAATCTACTGCCCTCGAAATAAAACAGGTTAATCAGTAGGCCATTTCATTTAAGTATGTGAGAAAATTATTTTAAATTATATGGTGCACCCCTCCTATAATATTGTTTCTAATGGCAAAATATGAATGTATACCAAATTTTAGGTCATTTTGTGATGTTTTGAACCCTGCCCAACACGATTTAGTTAATAAATCATCGTTTACCTACACTACAATCATAACAAAAATGTTTGTAATAATTATAAGAGTTTATTATGCAGAGATGACATACTGCATATAATAGCAACTAACAAGTTTGGCAATAGTGTGCACACACTCATGCCAACTCACATTATTTTATTGAATTTGAGCTTTTGTGGAGGAGAAGGTTAATTTCTTTAATGCCTCTTTTTGAAAGCTGGGACTTTCTTTGCTTTGATATTCTACCATTTGCAATAAAAGTTATTGTTTTATGTTTCATCATTGGTAACACTAATTGAGAAGTTTTGGATTAGTTTCACAGCCCGTTCCGCCAGATCATTCACCACTTTGACATACCGCACACATGTCTCAGCAGACTCGGCTTCTTGGTAATTGGGATCGTTATGCCATTCACTAACAGGTTTTCTTAGCCAGTCGGCGCCAATTCCCATGCTGTGAAACAATCACCAAAAATTAGGCCCAATAAGGGAAGATAGTTTTGTACTGTGGCTCAGAATAGGAAAAGTTGGATGGCCCATTTCAAGCTGTCATGGTCTGGGAATTCGGAGCAATGTTCGAGTGATCTACTGTTGTTCTGGAGAGGGAAGTCTGCTTGAAAATAGAGAGAACACAGCACATTCTTCTGTTAAGTACCAGAAGTGCCTTTCCATGGCTTCTATGGCTGCATTTGCAACTTGTGGATCATGCTTGCAATAGTGCAATACTTCTGCAATTTATGCCATAGCTTGAGATCATTACACGCTGTATCGGCCCCCAATGGATGATGAGAGCCAGTTTTCAGCGTAGAATAGTGCATTAAATTTGCCTAGTGCTTCCAATTTACCGATCATGTCCTTGTATTAGCCTGCTTGAGCACTGAAAGCAAACATCATTGCAGGATACAAAATGGATGGCACCCATCGAGCATGATGCGCTGCCCTAGTTTCAGCCAGTGTAGGCCATTCCTCTTTCAGATGTCTCACCCTGAAGTAGGCTATCAACATCAATTCGGCACATTCCAGATAGTCAGCGCGAGGTAGCAAGTTCTTTCTATTTGGAGTAGAAAATATTCTCTTCAGTGATTGTATAGACTTTTCCAAAGTGAGTTTCAAAGACCTGTCTTTGATTTTTAGGGTTTTAAAGTCAGCTTCTGTGTTAACTGCTGACCAAATAGAATTTCCGAATTTACTGAAATTGGTGTTTTAAAAGGTAAAGCAAAAAGTTTACAATTTGCTACCATGTTGTTAATGTTCGTTTTGAACATAAAACCACTTTTGAGGCGGGCGGGTGGGGGTCAAAACATGACCTACAGAACTGAAAATTTGCAGGCAATTAGGCTTGCTTCAGTAATGGTAACAATATGGCAGGGCTGCACATGGAACATTCTTTTAAAAATATGTAATGGTCTATTAATCAGTCTGAAGCATGACAAATTTGACAATGTACAGGGTGGGCCAAAAAAGACTCCCCCTACGTTTTTTGCTCATATCTTGACCAAAAGTAAGAATTTCGAAATGAAATTTTACAGGCATATAGACAATTCATATTTACACGTCATGGCCATATTTTTTATTTCATCAAAATATTTTAAACAGAACAAAAGTTATATCACTTTTAGTGAGGCCACCCACCGTTTTTTCACGATTCAAAAACGCGACGCAACAAAAAGTAACATAACACCGATCTAATTATTCTGGCCAATATCCTGGCCAGAAGTAGGAATATCGAAATGAAATTCTAGGGGCTTAAAGACAATTCATATCTGCATATGGTGGCCAGATTTCATCAAAATATTTCAAACAGAAAAAAAGTTATGCCACTTTTAATGAGACCACCCACCATTTTTTGACGATTCAAAGGCGTAACGCAGCAAAAACATGATTTTATTACGTCTCATCTCAAATAATTGATATCAAATGACCTTCATATAGCCAGATGATCATTATTATTACTATTTAAAAAAGAAACAGGGTACCTGCGTAGCTGCACGTCACTGAGAAGTCACTTAGCTAGATGACAATCAAATTGGTAAATAAGGAATCTATCAGATAAATCAACAGGTCCATCAAGAACTTTGCAAAGAGATTCAAAAGAAGATTTGGCACGGGTGGTGGGCACATTGAACACAAGTCGTGAAGCACTACCAAGTTCATTTGGCAACAGTTATTTGAGATGAGACTTAATAAAATCGTGTTTTTGTTACTTTTTGTTGCGTTTCGTTTTTGAATCATCAAAAAACGGTGTGTGACCTCACTAAAAGTGGTATAACTTTTGTCCTGTTTGAAATATTTTGATGAAATCTGTCCATCATGTGTAAATATGAATTGTCTTTGAGCCTGTAAAATTTCATTTCGAAATTCTTACTTCTGGCCATGATATTGGCAAAAAATCTATTTTTTGCGGTTCGTTTTTGAATCGTCAAAAACGGGGGGTGGTCTCACTAAAAGTGGTGTAACGTTTGTCGTGTTTGAAATATTTTTATGAAATCTGGCCATCATGTGTAAATATGAATTGTCTTTAAGTCTGTAAAATTTCATTTCAAAATTCTTACTTCTGACCAAGATATTGGCAAAAAACCTAGGGGGTCTTTTTTTGGCCCACCCTGTATATAGGCTAAATGAGTTAATAATCTAATAATTGTAATGATTAAATTCGTTAATATTGTAGCTAAGGTTATAATGTGTAGCCTAACTCTATTTATAAGTCTTATATGCATATAAGCATGGTTCCCAGACAATTTGGAGCAGGCAATTCGGATGTGGACAATTCGGATCGGACAATTCGCACCAGACAATTCGGATCGAACAATTTTTAGCAGCCAAAATTTGTGATGGGACTTTCACTTTTAAGTCAGATTTCCTATAGCCTACCCATCTCCATTACCCAAAATGTATTACTGTCCAACTAATAATAATCTCATAGCCTACCTGACTATATCAGTCATGAAAACTATGGGCCTATAATTTTTATAGTCATAAACATTACATTGATCTAAATGAAATGCCTATAAGTTGATAATTTACTGCATTCAACTGCTAATTTCAGTTTCTTATTTTCAGTTATTGAATTAATTTGAGAAGATCAGACAACATGCGTCTGGTGCCATATAATTATTTTATGCCAATGATAAATAAAAGTTTGATCGCCGTGAGCGTCTCACTAAGAGTGCAGGATTTTTATATGCACTCCGAGTCTCTGAATTGGCCACATTCGAATTGTCTGTCTCCGAGTTGTCCGTCTCTGAATTGTCCACATTCGAATTGTCCGCTCCAAATTGTCCGTCTCCGAATTGTCCTGCTCCAAATTGTCCGTCTCCGAATTGTCCTGCTCCAAATTGTCCGAACACCAGTGATTTACACCACCGGGAACTCTCATTTACGCGGCACATTAACCTTCTATATCGCAGCTGTTACTACCAGCTTCGGTAACTCAAGGCGAATTCCCGCTCCTTGACTCCTAGCGCAGCCTCAACAGTTGTTCATGCGTTTGCAGTTTCACGTTTGGACTAGCCTACCGCAGCGTCATATAGGCCTGCGGTGGACTTCCGGCCTCTCGAGTAGGGCCTCTAAATCGGATCCTGCGCACCGCTACCCGCCTCGTATGCAGCATTCCCTAGTTTGGCTGAGTCTCTGAGCACATGCGGGATGTACTCGACTGGCTCCCTTACCCACAGCGCATTGCTTATCGAATTTCTGTCTGGGTCCTGCGCTATTTTGAGGGTTTAATACACTTGCAGGAGCTTTGCTGCTCCATCACGCACGCCCTGCAGCGCCGATGCTCTCTCCGTTCGGCTGCACAAGCGGAACTTAAAAATTATTGTTCCCCGCTCACGGACTGCAGTCAGGCAGCGCCACGCTTTCTCCGTGGCTGGCCCTGTGAACAGGGGCTTCTATCCCCCCTAAGCAACCGGGCGCAATCCATCTTCTTCCCCCCCCTTCTGGACCAGCCTTCCTCTATGTATGCAATATAATGTAATCTAGCGCATGCCCTCCTCTAGTGTGGGATGAAGGTTTGTTTGGAGGAGGACAAACGAGCATCCAGCAGACGATCACCGAAGCACGAGAAGGGACCAGGCATGGGGAGGGAATGTGCCCCTCCCCATAAGAAATTTTTGCGATTTCCGCATTGCAATTGCCAATTTCAGCATTTTAAGCTGTCCTCTTAGCAAAATTACTCTACTATTTCAGTGGAGAAATTGCTGCCAAAATTGGGCAGCCATATGTTTTGCGCCTCTGATCAGTGTGCACTCGAGAGGCGTTACATAAATTTTTAAAGCACAATGAAATACAATGTAGGTCCTACATTGTAAGCCCACGTAATAATGATGTTGCTTTACTAAGTGTTCAAGGACCAAATTTGACTGTCTGAATTTGAAAGATAACATTGGAGAGAAGCCATTTAGTTGTGCAAAATAGTATATGTATCAACATTATTTTTTTCAATTATAATATGATTGTATATATTTATTAAAATAGTAAAAACATAAATATAATCATGTTATAGGAAGTTTTTATTATGGCTTATTATGGCTGTTATTGCAGTTCATGTAATTCAAAAATGCAGGTATAGTAGCCTAACTAAAAACTCAGTGTATAAAGTGTATACATTTTGCTAAAAACTATTGATGATGATGATGATGATGATGATGCTGTCCATCCTCATTTCTGAGGGTCGGAGACCAGAGACAACGACAGCAGCTTCCTCCATTCCTCTCTGTCCTGCGCCCGTCTGACACAGTCCACAGGCGATAGTCCGGTCCAGTCACAGACATCATCCATCCAGCGCCTCCTTGGTCTTCCCCGTGCTCTGGTATACCCTCAATTCGTCCTTGTATTAGCAGTGTCGATATGTTGTCTGCCCTCATCAGGTGTCCAAAGTATCGCAGTTTCCTTTTTTGCACCCTCTCCAGCAGTCTCTGTTTCGGCCGCAGCTATTAGGCCTACCATTTTGTCCAAATTTATATGAAGGGGAAGTATTTCTGGGAGGAACTTCCTCCTAGTGATGCCTAGATTGGACGCTGCCCTCCATGTCCGACCTTCCCCCCCAGCCGACGTGAATTTTGGCTGTCTTCTGATTTCCCCCCCCCTATTTTTCACTGGGCGCAAGCTGCGCCCGCCATGTATAGGGATAGAAGCCCCTGCCTGTGAACTGGAATGAGCTCCCTGTTATTCTTCGTCGTGTATACCTATTGGTCTTTCTGCTTCATTTCTCACTGTTCTTAAGACTGTCTCACAACTTCAAGGAGAACGAGGGAACATACTCGGAGGCGCAAGGCGAGCGCTTCCACCAGAATATACTAAACTTTGGATGTCGCTACCAAGGACAGTCATGATGGAGACTACATTACTTTTGGTGACTGATTCGTAAAAGTGATTAGTAGTAGGCCCTATAACTCGTAAATGTTGAAAAGCAATGCATTTCTAAATTTCATGTGGTTGCATTTGCATCACTCTAGTCTAGTGTTAATACTCATTGCAGGTCTAGTCACTACATGGCCTTGCACCGGACTACCTCAAATCCTACTACGCGCAGACGGCGGCGTCAGGTGCTGGACTTGCGCTGAGATCCACTGTTTAAGCAAAGACTATATATCAACCAATTCCTATAGCTTTGAGTCATAAGTAAGCATGCAGGAACTAATACTCATTGCCCAGGATTACAAATATCGTCTTACATAGAGCAATAATAGGCTAGACCGATTAATGATCGCATCAAATCTCTCAGTTTCTACAACGTCATCTTCGTTCATAACGATTTATTTATATAGAGTCAATAGCTAGGACGTCTCCCCCAGTTGTGGTTGCATAATGCAACCACAACTGGGGGAAACGCCCTATTTGTAGGCTATTTCAACGCCTCTCGCAACGATTCAGCGCTTCAACGGTGTGGTCTTGAACTTTCCATTTTGCTAGGGCCTACAAAAGGTCCTATACATGCATGATGCATAAGCCTATTCCAGGGCTGTTTTAAAGGAATTTTTAGAACTGCACAACCCCTTCTTTCATTTCCGATCTTCCATGGTAAATCACTTCCAATCGGAGGACAATGACGTTTTTGCTAGTTTTAACTGTACAGAAGTGCTTCTACAACTGCACAAATCCATTTAGCACAGCACATTTTGTGTACAACTGCACGTTAAAAAAGTCCTGGCCTATTCGTTACCTTCGCCAAGCTTTCGCCAAGATCATAATATTAGAGATGTCTCACTGTGGCGCTTCCTTCGATCTTTTGATCTTTTCATTATGTTAAATCCTATTATAATTATATGCATTGCATTTATCGGCCATTTAGGTTAGGCCTACGTCTCTCGTAATAAATAGAGAGAACACAGCACATTCTTCTGTTGAGAACCAGAAGCCGCTTTCCATGGCTTATATGGCTGCATTTGCAACTTGTGGATCATACTTGCAATACTTTTACAATTTATGCCATAGCTTGAGATCATTGCACGCTGCATCGGCCCAATGGATGAAGAGAGCCAGTTTTCAGCGTAGAATACTGCATTAAATTTGCATATAGTGCTTCCAATTTACAGTCGATTTACAATTTCGTCCTACGTCCTATATGTCCTATATGTCTACGTCCTACGTCATATTCCTACGTCCTATGTCCTACGTCCTATGTCCTATGTCCTACGTCCTATGTCCTACGTCCTATGTCCTACGTCCTATGTCCTACGTCCTATGTCCTACGTCCTACGTCCCACGTACGTGCTCATTGTCTGCGATTTGTCTCGTTTTGCCGATGGGCCATCAATCACTCAGTCGCTGTTACTTTTTAATTCCGTTCCGATCTGTGGCTTTGGTCGGTTTTAGTGGATCAATTCTCATCTCGACTGTTGGCATGCAAGGCAGGACAGGCGAAGAGAAACTTCTTCAGAGTCATATTATCATAGAGGTGCTTCATTCGCATGAAGAGAGTGCGACTCTTCGGATAATAACCGGTTCTATAATCTCATACACGCAATGATTCGAAGACTTAGAAAAGAAAAGTATAGGCCTATACAGGCCTACTGCTGTCAGGGCTTACCGGTACTAATATGAAATTTGTATATGCAATGATACGGACAGAGCGGTTATATTTAACGCCTGCAAAAATAGGCCTTGTATTATGAATACCGGTACTTCACCAGTCTAACAGTCAAACTTTTCTGTACCGTTCAGGTAAATTGAGTTTAGGAAAGCTAGAAGGAATTCTGTAGGCAGCTATCTTCTGATTTTCATTGAAGCTTCGATCCGTTGCGTCCTGCATCTCTCATCATAGACCTCGTATGTAGCCTTCAGTTGTTTAGAGATCCTCGGTGGCCGAGTGGGTTGGTAGCCCGCTCGCGGCGCCGGCGGCCCGGGTTCGATTCCCGGTCGGTCAGAGATTAATTTCTCGGATCTTTACTGCGGGTGGCTCGGTCGCAATATAAACGTGGAGTAGCGGTGGTGAAGGATATCACCCTCAGGGTCGAAGCCATAACACAGCCGCTATATAAATTTGCGATTACATTTACATTTACATTTAGTCATAGCCTAACTGTCGCAAGAAACAATCAAACGTCTACTTGTCCTATTTGTTTCTGGTTAAGCAGTTAGGATCTATGTGTGTTGGGACTTCAGCACTAAACGCGCATAAAGTATATCCCTGTATAGCAGGTTAAATGTATATATATATATATATATATATATATATATATATATATATATATATATATATATATATATAGTGCTCACTGCAGAGTATGCAGCTTGAAAAGTAAACGTTGTGATAATAGCTGCAAAATCCACGTAGACTATCGCTTCATGAACTTCACTTTCGAGACGAACAAGCAATTGGTTGCAAGCCTTTGAGTCCAGGTTCAAGACTTGTGCCACCTCTTCATGCTGCTGCTGCGGCTGCTGCTGCTGCTGCTGCTGCTGCTGCGTTGGACAACAGCTGCTTGTCGTATCGTGTGCTTGCTGCTTCAATTTGGCGTCAGGTGCGATGGCGACGTCACCTTAAACGAATTCGAATCAAATTAATTATTAATTAAATTATTTATATATCGGAAGACGACGACGACGACGAATTAGGTTGGCATGACGATCGACGGAAGTGGACGACGACAGCTGAGAAGTAAATTACTGTTCGAGTGTCGTCGCTATACAGATAGCGTGGTCATGCATGTCATCGATCCTATCTACGTCGCTCTTCCATTGGAATTGAGATGCATGGAAGAGGAGGAGGAAGACCGTTGCGATGGCGCAATCACTGCACGACCAAAGAAGAAGACACGTCACATGTGTGTGTGCGTGCGTGTGTGTGTGTGTGTGTCAATCATATCAGCACGAAACACGAATATGTGAGACTGTAGCCTACACGAAATATGGTTGACGGAGAGATGGGTGTGTGATGACAAGACTATAGCAATCATCGCATAGAGACGACGACTGGAGCAGCTATATAAATGCACGTCTGATCGTCGTCTTTCGCAACGAGTCTGACGCCGACGAAACAAACGCACGTCTCCACATATCCAGACTAATTGCAGCACAACGTATATCTACTTATCGCCAGCGATTGCTGATCAACTCAACTATACGTGTCGTATAGGCAACAGCAGCATCAGCAACAGCAACAGCAAGATACGAATCGAACCGGTGAGTCTCCTAGCGTTACATAGCGTATACCGACTCAGAAAAACTATGCTTCTTAAACGAACTTGGAGCGATGTAGCGAACTGGTTCGAGGACTTCGACAAGGTAACGATGTTAAGGATCGTATTTGAAGAAGTGATAAGACTCTGACGATGCATGGGAATGGTATTATACTTTCTAATCAGTTTTATTCGTTGCTATGATGCCGACCATTCTTAATGTTGTCTCATGCAAGATGGTCATTGCAATTCGTAATCTCTGGCTCTGTTAGACATCTTCAGTAGCCTATACCGTTGAGTTCGTTCATTCAGACAATTGTGCACTATGAAATATTATCTCAGGCATTTGCATAGATGTCTGCAACGCTACATTATAAGTATTAATATTTCTAGATCAGAAATGGCTATAGGCAAGGTGATTAAGTTTTTTTGAGAGAGAAACTCAACGGAACCCATCGAAGCTCCCATTACTATATATATATATTATATATATTAAGCACATTAAGCACATCGCTCTTCAACCGAAGATGCCGAGATTTAACAGCGAATACTTTACTCATTGTACGTAAAGCATATTCATAAGAAAATTAATGCAGATCGAGACTATAGGTTTCTACATTTTAGTCGAAATGCAGCATCAGTAATTGTATGTCCAAGTCGTTTGAAATAATTATTATATTCAAATTCAAAGGTAATGGTTTCGAATTGAAAAAAACTATATATCCGGTAGCCTATGTTAGAGTTGCATTGGGGACGCAACTAAAGGTCTACATGATAGCTTAGCATTAGGCCTATCTATTAATTGTAACAGTAAACTCTGTTCATGTAGCACTGTTAAAATAAAAAAAAGACAACGGAAGACTGATTTGAGTGGATTTTCCTTTTCATAAGAATACACAGGGCCCTACCTCTGTTTGATATTTAATGTATATTATATATTTATTAATATACACAATGGGTTGTGTTGCGTGTCCCACTACGATCAAGTTCCTCAGTTTTACTTCATCAGCTGCATTGGCTTCCTGTCGAGTTTAGGATTAAATTTAAATTGGCCTGTTTAACCTACAAATCCCTCTCTACCGGAACACCTCCCTACCTTCAGTCACTGCTTACTCCTTATATTTCTCCTCGTTGCCTGCGATCATCAAACATGGGTCTTTTAGTTCAGAGGTTTTCAAACTGTGGTCCGCGGACCCCTGGGGGTCCGTGGCTTGTTGCCAAGGGGTCCGCAAAGGAGGTCCAAAAAACAGTGAAAAATAGTACATATGCAAGGTTTTTATTATCATCTAAAATTATTTAAAAAAATAACTGAGCTATAAAAACATCTGACTATCTATGGTTATTACTTGCTGATGTCTAGTAACAGTAGTTCCTTCTGGTGCTATTTTTTAGTGCACGTTAGTGTAATTGTGACGTACCAACAGAGACGCCATTGCAGCTGGAAGGAATTGCTGCTATATTTTTAAAAATATAATATTAAAATTTTCAACGTTCTTATACTTAACCATTGATAAATTTCTAAAGAGAAAAACTGATAAGAAATCAGAAGATTTTGACGACAAAGACAAATGTGAGAGAAAGAAAAAAATCCGCAATTAGGCCCTGGGACTAATATCGATATTAGTCCCAGGTATGATCCACACTTTCCAGAGTATATTTCATTATGCTGATTGACCTCTTTGCGTTATGTCATGAGTGTGCAAACTCTGTCTAATCAGGATTCAGCGAAACCCGCGAAATTAAAGCGCCATTTAACAACAATGCATGCAGATGTTGCCGATAAGCCAAAGGAATATTTCGAGCGACAAAAGGAGCTGTAGGCCTATTTAAAGCAGAAAGGCAAAAATAACAGCTTTCACCATGACTGCGCAGTAAATGAGAAAGCTCTACGACGTGCATCGTATTCAGTAGCATTGCGAATTGCACGATCGAGAAAACCTCGCACAATTATGATTGGCCAAATTTATTGCATAGGCCCATAGGGGTCCGCCATCTAACCATGACATGTTACGGGGGTCCCCAGCTTAAAAAAGTTTGAAAACCCCTGTTTTAGTTGAACCTCGATGCAGAACTGTTATGGGCTCGCGTGCATTCCATGCCTCTGCTCCCAAAGAATGGAATCTACTTCCACTCTCTCTTCGTTGCTCAAATTCACTCCCTACCTTCAAAAAACGGCTCAAAACTCACTATATCTCTTTGGCTTTCAAGCACATGGACCTTTAACTGCATCTTCCTCTGGCGGCTAACTATCCGCGCCTCAGATTCACACTTTGGTGTGACCTTGCGCGCGTAATAAATTTATGTAATAATAATAATAATAAATATTTAATATATTGGGAAAATAAGCACCCATGCAAGGCGTTTTTTAACGTACAGTTGTACACAAAATGCGCATTTCTAAATGGATTTGTGCAGTTGTAGAAGCACTTCTGTACAGTTAAAACTAGCAAAAAGGTCATTTTCATCCGACTGGAAGTAATTTACCATGGATGATGGGAAATGAAAGAAGGGGTTGTGCAGTTCTAAAAATTCCTTTAAAATAGTCCTGCATCCATGCCCAAAACAAATTAGAGTAGATCTACGCAGTATCGCAAATACTAATTTACAATTCACGTTCAAAGGGGTTGCATTAATGTAATCTACTGTATACTTTGCTCATTAAGTTCCTTTACAGATCTATCAGCAATGCATTTTCAACTGTTATCAACAATTTCATAGTGACATTGCTAAGAACGATGCTCATGTAGGCTATCCAAATACCACAATGAATATAATATGAATAGAATATGAACAGAATATAATCCAAATATCACATGAATATACTAATATTATGTTAGACTGCTTTCAATCAATAATTGCACAACTTAATTGAATCGTGATCGTTCACTTCAAACTTTAGAATCCAAGCGCATGGGAAAGTTTTAGATTGTTGGCACGGGGAGGACTAGCATTCGGATGCAGCAATCAACGGATCACTCCCCCTCCCATTAACGATTCAGGGGTCGGTGCGGATCCTAGGCCGCCAGCGCTTTTTTACAGCATTTCACGTAGGCCTAATTATGGAGACTGTTTCTGGCGTTGCGGAATCAAATCCCGTTCTCAGCAACATCTGAACATTAATTTCGAAAACAAAATTGCTAAAAAGTTTTAATGCTTTTGCATACCGGTATTTAAATTTTGTTGGGCCATCTTTACTACTTTCAATAAAAATCAATAACGTTTAAATGTCATAGCCATTGGTTGTTAAAAGCTATGATGATAAGTTAATTTAGCAAAATAGGCCTATAGGCTATGCTAAAAATCCAGGAGGTGAATCCCTCTTGCCGCCCCTCCTGTCGCCCAAGGTCACAACAAGCTCATGCGCGACAGTGCGCGAGTGCTGAAGCAATATTTTCAATTGAAACTAGCTTAGAATAGACTTATAAAACACATTAGATCTATAAAGCTATTCGTTTTAGCGTTCTAAAATTATTCGCCAGTGCATGGGTTTCAACGTTGGTCAAATACATGTAGATCTAGGTTACGTATTGGATTGACGAATTTAACGAACTCCTGCCAAATAAGCCTAGAGGTTTAATTGATAAAGATATAGTTTGCCTGAATAGATGCTAGATCGTTGAAAAGCTAAATTAGAGCTGGGTTGGTGAAAAAGAACTGCTGTTACATGGAATTTGGATTAGTCCTAATGAAAAAATTATTGCTGCTCAAATGGCATAGTGGCCGATTTGGTGAAAGGAATTATTGCGTGAATGGAAGCTGGTTCAGTGGTTTGGTGAAAAGGATTGATGCCAATGGATAGAAGTCGGATTGGTCAAAATAATAATGCTTTATTGAAAGAAAAAAATTATTTAAAGCGTAAAAGCGATAAGTTAGGTTACTCAATATAAAACGATTAGAATGGAATAATTAGACTATAAATTATAGGCCTATTTTTTCAAACAAAGATAGGCTACAAGCTTCGTCAGTTCAATGTTTTTATATTTATAATTTCTTCATAATCAAACGGTTCAAACCCAAGAGAAAATAATAGTGGCATCAGTAGAGGGCTAAATTTAAGATTGTTGTAAGCCTACAAGTTACGACGTTATGAGGCCTAACTTAATAATAATATTTATGTTAATGAAAGATGACAGAACATGCATCAGATGTTAAGGATGCTATTTTTATTAAGCTTTTTTCAAATTCCTTAGGTAGCCTAAGTCGACGAATGACAGAAACTGTTCTGATCTTGCAATTGCAATTGACATAATTATAGGCCTAATATAGGCTACAAACCATTCTATTACCTCTCTGTGTTGCGCATCGTAAGGGGTCGCATAAACTTTTCGTACCAACTTAAATGTGACATTCTGGGACGCTGTATACGAACAGTAAAATGACACAATGACTTTGTAATAAAAGGCAAAGACGTGCTTTAGGCAGTTAAGCATAATCAGTTTGGCATAATCAGTTTGGCATAATCATGTATCCTGTTGATACACGTGTTTTTCAGACCATGCTCTTCTCAACTGGATATACATCGGACTCAAATTAATAATACTTTTTGAAATCTTCTTCACGGACTTCCAACAATATAAATTTGTCGGAAAACATGGAAATCAACTGGACTCTGTTATCCATTACTCCGTTAATATGTATCTGCCTATTACATATCATGTATAATGTATATATTTCATTTAATTGTACTACGTCTGTAAACCAAAATGCGGTTAGCAATTGGTGAATTAAAGAATATTCTTATCTTATCTTATCTTAATCAGTTTGGCATAATCAGTTAAGCATAATCAGTTTGGTATAATCCGCTAAGTTTGGCATAAACAGTTAGAGACCACCGTCATAACTATATTATGCGCGTGTAATTTCGATAGATTTCATGTAGAATAATAATTCGTCTGTTGTGCTGAGTAGTCAGACCATTATTTTCTCCGATATAATATTATCTCTAAATTTCCTTCATTTCTTTCTTCGTCATCTATGTCATCTTCTGCGAACAACGGAACCTTTCTTCGAGCGACGACGGGTGACGACGGAAGCTGGACATTTTTCTCTGTATGGATGATGGTTGCTAGGCTGCATAGCCGTACATTGGAGATGTAGCTCATCATCAGCAATCGGCTGTTGCTGCTGGTGATGACGATGAAGATTTTTTGTTTATTGGCAATACAGCAACACCTTTCTTTATATGACTCAAAACATTTCGCATTCCCTTCTCCAAAGAGAAAAACCGAGATCAAGTATTTCAATATTTGAATTCTTAAAAGGCGGAGGTTTTCATAATGCTTCCCAGAATATCGACACCAAAATTAATGGTAGAGAGGAAAGAATTTCATTTTGCAAGAAGCACATCAGTTACACGATTGCCTGCATTCATTGACTGCATCTACAGATCTCGATCAGTGCAGGACTTGAAATAAATCCGACTCTTGAAGACTTGCGTCAAAATCGTAATCTGTTTTTATGAGCCTCTCTGAAGCTCAATCCAGCTGTACTTTCTCCATTCTATCTTTACGTCTACTCGTCACTTCAACGCAGGTACGGCGGCGGCCTTAGGGCAAGGCGAGCGAGCATGGGCGGAGTTTGCAATGGTTTCCGTTCTTGGAGGGGCTAAAGCCTTCTTGTATGTATGTATGTATGTATGTATGTATGTATGTATGTATGTATGTATGTATGTATGTATGTATGTATGTATGTATGTATGTATGTATGTATGTATGTATGTATGTATGTATGTATGTATGTATGTATGTATGTATGTATGTATGTATGTACGTATGCATGTATGCATGCATGCATGCATGCATGCATGTATGTATGTATGTATGTATGTATGTATGTATGTATGTATGCATGCATGCATGCATGTATGTATGTATGCCTGTATGTATGTATGTATGTATGCCTGTATGTATGTATGTATGTATGTATGTATGTATGTATGTATGTATGTATGTATGTATGTATGCATGCATGCATGCATGCATGTATGTATGTATGTATGTATGTATGTATGTATGTATGTATGTATGTATGTATGTATGTATGTATGTATGTATGTATGTATGTATGTATGTATATACGTATGTATGTGTGTAGGCCTACGCATATTGCAGGTATTGCAATTAACATGTGCGATGGGTGTCTGTTGTCTAGGTTTGTTAGAGTGAAAGCTATAATTATAATTAACCTATGTCATCAGGTTTTATCTTTAATTTCAGCTGCAGCTTACAGATGATGGATGTAAAGTTATCGTTGCTGGTCTTCGTCGTCTGCGCTGTGTTGGTCGGTCTGTGTGACGCCACCGATCGGTCAGGTGAGTTGTCTCCGCTCTTTCTCCCTAGGCCTACAGCAGTATATATATAATATTATTATTATATATTATATATTATATATATTATATATTATATATTATATATTATATATTATATATTATATATTATATATTATATATTATATATTATATATTATATATTATATATTATATATTATATATTATATATTATATATTATATATTATATATTATATATTATATATTATATATTATATATTATATATATTATATATTATATATTATATATTATATATTATATATTATATATTATATATTATATATTATATATTATATATTATATATTATATATTATATATTATATATTATATATTATACATTATACATTATATATTATATATTATATATTATATATTATATATTATATATATAATTATATATAGTCATTAGTCATCTAGATTCACCATCTGCTCAGATAATCCCATATACTGCATATAGGCTCTGATCATTGTCCACTCTTTAACTTTAATCAACAATAAAGCCATATATTTATGAGCGTAGAAACTAATTTCCATGGTTAGAAATAAGAGGAAGGAATATTTTGCAAATATAACATTATTATATGTCAAACTTTAACTTTGGAATGGCGCCTATGAGTCGGGGTCTTTTTTTGTTGCCAATGTCTGTTGACCGTGTTCTATCTGGGTCTATGCACAATAATTATAGCAGCTGGTCTCAATGTTGAAATTAAATTAATTTTCACAACTGTTGTCGTTGGAACGGAGTATTTAATTAATTGGCGAAAACTCGCACAGTCAAGCTAGTGCCAAGCTAGTGGACCGCGAGAGAGTGTCGATCACATGCAGTGCATGGGAAAGTGGATAGGATGTGGTATTTGGTCATAGATTGTAATCGTAATCGTAATCGTAATCTCGAAACTTCTACAGCGCCCACAAAAGCCAAGTCGCGGGAACCAGCTTATTCACAGGCGCTCAATCAAAACAAAATCGATAGGCAGCGGGTCAAGTCCGGAGAGTCAGGCAGGCAGATAGATGGACGGCTAAGGTGGGTGATGTTTAGAGTTGAAGTGGCGGGGGATGTAAGGAGAAGAAGAATCAGGATAGGATTTTTGAAAGAGCAATGTTTTCAGTTTTGAGTGAAAGACCTGTGGGGAGATAGCGAGAGGTGGAGTTTTGGTGAGTTCGTATGATGGGTCGGAAGTTTGCCGAAGTGCTGGCGGAAGTTTGTTCCAGAGAGGTGGAACGGCAATGGCTATGGAGCGGTTTGAGAATTTCAGTGATGAAGTGATGGGAGGGCGAAGCAGTGTAATGGAGGATGAGGAGCGTGTTGAACGAGGTGGCTGGATGGTGAACAACTGACGAAGGTAGAACGGCTGGGATGATTGAAGTGTATTGTAAGTGAGTGAGAGGACTTTGTATTCAATTGTAAGGCGAGTTGTGGTCCGTAGTTGATATGGTTGGTCACTATATTCTACCACCGCCATCTGCTGGTGTTTCCATGTAAACTAGAATATACTGGAGTGGGTTGGTTCGTTCTTGCATGGGCGCATGTTCGGTCGGTGTGGTATCATCCGGTACCAGTATGTTTCGCTGTATTCCTGCTCTATTTGGATTTGCCAGGGTACAGTTTTTGCGTTTCCTATCGTATCTTTTACACGACAGGGTTAAGTACTCTTTTCGCCTCACATGCTGCTCTGAGTCCATCATAATGTTGATAACATCAATGCATCACCGCCAACATCGCCAAGTTATTGTAATCAATGCAGATTTTAACCGCTTTATTTCGAGCCTTCCCACTATAATAAAAACGGATAAATTCGCTTATGGATAAAAATGCTTCCACCCGGGGTTAAGAGTTTTCATCCCATTTTTCCCCACATTATCTAAGCACTCAGCAATATATTCATGGTGAATTTTGAATATGAACATAAGATCTGTAAGGTTCTGAAAATGTAGGTCATTCTGAAAAAGCATAAGGCAAGGATCGATGATCGCTGCAGGCAAGGAAGGGTGGCGCAGGTCTGTCGAAAATTCAGGTTACATATAAAAAATTATATGCCTGGCATAACTTGCCGCATAAGCAGTGTCTCAACTGCTTGTAACGAACTTTAAGCGACATCTAGACCTAGCCTATACACTATACTTCCGAAAGTTTGTCTTTTGCCTTGTTTGTCTGCCTGTCTGTTTGTATGTCTGCCTGTTTGTCGCCTCCCTTTCTGTCTGTCTGCCTGCCTGTCTGTCTGTCTGTCGCCTCACTAAAGGCTCGCGAACTGAACGCTATAGCGATGTGAATATTTTGCAAACGTTATCATGCGAACAGACTCCTTGGTCAATGCAACTATTTTCAGCTCACAGTTTACTTCAAACTGAAAAGATAGATGTGACCTGTCTCTTTTCCGAGAAGCTACACCATTTTCTCTGCACTTTATATAAATTAAGTGTCTCAGTCTCTTGATCAGTGAATGAATGATTAACTGGTTCCTTGCTTGTCAATCGATTGATTGATTGATTGATTGATTGTGCGAAGTCGGCTGACAACGTCTAATTACTCTAGCAGCCTAAAATACAAAAGCTTGCCATATTTATGTGGGTCTTGGGCATCTGCGTTGTCCATGTCATATCGCATCAGTGACAGAGGCAGATTTTAAGGTCTACACTGAAAATAGAAACAAGAGTAGGCGAATAAACATAAAGACGTAACAAGAAACAAGAGCCGACTGATGTCTGAGTATCATCATGAAGAACGGCGCTGCAGAAGTCTTACGATAAGAATAGATCCATATTTAATTGAACAGCATTCGCGTTTCATAGTGTTCTATCAATCGTAGCCTCGAAGCAAGACAGACGCCATTTTTGAAATGAAAAGGAAATGGTTGTCGACTCTTAAGTTTCTGTCGGGGTTCCACACTGTTTGCTGACACCGTTCCGAACGAAATGACCCATTCGGAGTCGACAGCGCGCTCTTCCATTTATCGCTTGTAATGCCTCTATACGGCTGCTCTACAATGTGACCGAATTACGCGAACCGTGCTACAGCAGGACTGACCGACCGACCGACCGATCAGTGTCGAGGAGAATCCGTTAAATGGAGTGATGGCTTCTTCTTCTGCTTCTCCTTTAAGACAGGCCTTCGAAACCATCCAAAATGCATTAATACCTGCATTTAAAGACTCAGACTTTACGAAGATTCACTCTTTGTGATGACTGCAGTTGACAATGGCACTGCGCCATTATATTCATTGTAGCGTAAGGTTGTAAAGACAGTGTCCTCTATCCTGTGCAGGCTGCCCTAACAGCTGGACACGTAGCTTCTTCCACTTTTTATGTATCTTATAGACGACATTCATATAGCCTACCTCCATATTTTCTCATATAGGCCTATACAAGTTCGACTCAGTGTATCAACGTCTTTTACGCGATTGACTGTAGGTCTAACTGTGACGATATTTAAGACTTTGAGATGTGGTCCTCGGACTTATTTGATTTAAAGACGCCATCTAATTTCCCATTGCATTTTGCCTCTTGTTTCTTTATACAAATGCGCGATTATTCAGCAACAGAAAATTTACACATTACCAGCATGAAATCATAATATAGGCCTACTATGTTCAATCACATGAATTTATATAGCGCCCCTTCAAGATCTCTACTCAGAGGCGCTCATGTTATTCTAATGCCTCCTTGCGAAAGCACGTGTGATGGTCTCTGTATTCTAGGATGTGCATTCTCTACAGGCTCCATGATATTTGATACGTGACTGGGCTTATTTCGGCTTTGCAAAACTATTTTAGCAATAGTGCGTTTAGACCTACATGCTTTACTGTTTCTTCTGTGATCTAAGTTCTCTTTATGGCTTCCGGTTTCATGCTGGTGAAGAAAGAAGGGCTTGAAATTAAAGGGACCTTCATTTCCAATCTAGTCCAGGTAACTTTATGACCAGCTCTTCTGCACGGAACCTGTAGGATCCCATCAGAACATAAACCTTTGCCATTCTGTGGGCTGTAGGCTAAATGAAGTGAAAATTAAAAATCTGAAGGAAGGCCGTTGTTTTTATAATCTGTTAAAGAAATGCAATGCCTGGCTCTCTTTTGTGTACCTACTAAGGTACCGTGTTGTTCTGTTTTATATTGTTTCGTATCGTATCGTATCGTGGGCTACTGTGGCAGAAGAGAAATGTGATGTGTCGTAGGTCTATCGCATATGCGCCGCTGCTGGCTTAGCATTATGGCTAAGCATTGTTCACCTGTCTGAAGTTGATAGATGCTGTTCTCGTCTTAATACTTTTAGAATTATCATCTCAGTCATCAAAAGTCGACAACAGTCCGGCCAACATAATAGACGCCGCCGCCGCCGCCGCTGCCTCCGCAGATGACATCGTATCAGCTGCTGCTGATGATGATGAGGAGGAGGAGAAGCGCGGACAAATATTTCGCTACGGTAGAGCGAATGTCTTTCGATATGGAAGAGGGAAGCGAGCGCCATCTGTCTTCAGGTATGGGAAGCGCGCCTCCGTCTTCAGGTACGGGAAGAGGGAGGAGGATGAACTGGAAAATCGGTTGGCCACTCTCTTTCCGAAGCGGATCTTCCGCTACGGGAAACGGATGGTGGACGAGGACGACTGGGACCAGGAGATGGACGCCCTGCATCACCAGCAGCAGCAGCAGCAGCATCTCGACAACGCAAAGAGACTTGTATTCCGCTACGGAAAGAGGAGCTCAGGAGAAGATTTTGGCGAAGAGGAGGAAGCGGAGGAAGAAGAAGAGAGGAGACTGCTGGTGGAAAACAGCCGAAAAGAGAAGGAATTCCTGAAGGAGAAGGATGAGAAGAGACCCATCTTCCGCTATGGTCGCTCCATCAGAATTCCCAACGTTCCATTTAGATTCGGGGATGAGTAAAGTAAGACGGTAAAAAGGTTTGGAAAAATTCCGTTGATTTGGCACAAAGTTACTTAGTCTTGCTTTCTGTTTTCTTCCATTTATACCAAAGTCGGGGCTCTGATTTGGCTGTGATTGATTGACTACGTTAGCTTATACGACGAATTGTCGAAAAGATACAATTCTTATCAAGTATAGAATGCTGCATGAACTGTTTCAGGGAAAATAATTAACTGGCTCATTTGAGAGCCTTCTACCTTTTCTGAATTTGAGAATTTGTATTTAGTTGTTTTCCTTAATATGCTGAATAAAAGTCATTATTTAAATCGTTTCAAATGCAGCTATATTTCTGTGACAGAAGTAAAGAAATAAAAAGTCTATTCTAACAACCACTTGTGTTACTCAGTTAATGCTAAACAATTCTCTATTTGTACTTGATCTTATAGGAATCACATTAGAATAAAATGCCATGTTGTCGAGTGATATATATATAATTATATATACATATATATACATAGTCCATATATGTAGCATCGTTTTCACGTGTAGACCTAATCTTAGCTGACAACCACTTTGTCTGAAATCATCGGCACGAATGAAATTGTCGGCGCCTGTCTGTCCAGTTCAGAGCTGCCATCTATTTTCTAACTGATTTCCTCCTTTTAATATATGGACATATTATGTCATCTACCGATTCTAAAGCTGCTGATGCAGATTCGATGAAACAGTTGGTTCGACCCACAGGATCGTTAATCGTCTCTGTTGCAATTCCGCCATCGATTGCAAGAAGAGTATCTATCGGAGATGTAATATAATTATTATCATCCAGAAATCGTTTTATTAGCCGATCGGGACAACATATGACCTTGAGTCGAGGAGGAGGAGGAGGAGGAGGAGGAGGAGGAGGAGGAGGAGGAGGAGAGGATCTGTCCGCTGACAGATCGTTATCCTTGCATCAGTCGTTGCAATCAACAGCTTCATCAATCCAAGAAGCTGCCGCCGCTTTGCACCGCTTTGCACATGCATGAAAAGCTCCATATTGGATTGTCTTAAGTGACATCAATTACACCTGTTTGCCAATGTCGTGCAGAGCAGACAAAGGCGGTAATGCCAAATAGGCCTAGCAATATAAAACAAAATTGAAAGAAAGACAGAGAGGAAATAAAGTTGGAAGTGACTGCCATATCTAGGCATATATGTGGGTCGATATTTACGGCCAACATCGTCTTAATAGGCCTTTACCGAACTATTAGGCATAGATGGCTTGCTGTTGGTTTGTATATTACGATACCGACGAACGAAGAGTTGAAGCAACGTGACCGCCCACAACCAGCAGCTCGGACCCAGTTGAGGCCATACACCAACAGAGTTTAAACAAAACTTCCACTTGCTTCGCTAGATTTTAACTATAACCAGCATTCATAACACGTATGCTAAAATAGGAATCCTATGATTCCGATTCTCGGTCGTTCACGGACATAGCTGTATATGAATTTGCATTCGGCAGCTCAGCCCTTCGAGATATCCAGTCTACAAAGTATATTGTAGAACGATTCTGAACGAACTCATTTAAGACTGACACTTGAGATCTGTTAGAACAAAAATAGACTTATTTACGAATTATTCACAATTATGTCATAAGACATAGAAGAATCAACTGGCGCTTTTCTCGCTAAACATACCTTTAGACTGCCTCATTAAAATTACCGTACTAAAAGAACTATAAACTTACGCATTGTTCTATGGCAGGGGTCTCAAACTCAATTAAGTCAGCATGTGGGCCGCATTTGGAAATTTTTAATGACTCGCGGGCCGCAACATAGAAATATTCTCATGCACGTGAAACTATAATTATAATTAGTTATGTGTCAATGTAGCATACAATACTGTAATGACGATATGACCCTGTAAAATTCACATAATATTATATTTCAAGTGTAACTATAATGGTAGCCTACTACAAAAAAATTGAAAAACATTCTGTCCCAATTATCGAAATATGCATGGGCGCCATAATTGAAGAAATTATGCTGCAATCAAAATTTAAAATGACTCTAATTTTTACGTATCCTATAGCAATGTTCAAAGTAATTCAACTCGAATTTAGTTACGCCAGGAGACTCTGAGTGTTCATAAGTGTTCTAAATGTTCTAAGCCCTCTAAACCAAAGTCACCAAAATTTTAGGAATAAACATAGGGCCTACCTGTTAGTGTCATTGTTCAAAACAAAGCAAATGGAAGTCAATTTGCAAAAATAAACACACGCGGAAGTGACATTTTTCCACTTCTCATCATCTGGGGAGATACAAGTATTACGGAGATACTCTATTTTGCGCCACCGGCATACAAACTTCGCTGTAGCATACTTCTGCTTCGGCGTTGCATCGCACTGAAGGTCCACTCACTAATTCCATCTGCATATAATTATACCTATATCTGCTGTTGGAGACTCAATGTCCAGAGCAAAAGGAGTAGAAAACAGTTTAAACAGTGGTTCACATCGTAAAGGAACTGTAAAATTCTTATAAACCGATTTCTAATTTGTAAAAATCAAAAGCCAGGAGGCTGTTCACGGGCCGCATTAATCGGGTTCGCGGGCCGCATGCGGCCCGCGGGCCGCGTGTTTGAGACCCCTGTTCTAGAACGTTTCTGTTCACAAGTCAGCTTGTTAACTCTCACGCATGCAAAGTCCGCAATTAACCTATATCACTATTCCCAAAATCGTCAGCAACATCAATCTCTATTGCCTTAAAATAGCTAAGTTAGCGAACCGCTCTCGACGCATCGCGTTTTGGTTCTGCTAAATTTTAGCATAAGTTGTCGCTTCTTTTGAATCTCACTTCTATAAATATTTTTTTACAAAATCTCGACATCTTTTTGGTGGCATATCCCTTCAACTAAAATAATAAATTAATATAAAAATTGAAAGAAAGTGAGAAATTTTCAGTCAAATTGGTGATGGCTTTCAATCTTGGTCAAGCATCAATCAGGCACACTCAACCTTGAGACATTTATCGTCTAGCACGTTTTAATAACAAACACAAATTTAGTTAGCGGTTTCGTTGAATATATATATATATATATATACAGGGTGGCCCATAACAAGTGGGACCGCCTAGTATAAATCCAAATAATAAATCGTGTTAAAACTTTTTCTTAAAAAAAAACAAGTAAATTGTTGCCAGATGTTAATTCATACACAATCAGAAATCAAATTCAATGTGTCCTCCTCGGTTCTCAACAATTTTCTCTAAACGTCTGCGCCACTGGTCAATGCTTCTGTTTATAAAACGCTGAGAGAGTTTTTGCCACTCTTCAACAACGGCCTGTTTCAGTTGATCCATTGTTGCAAATTTACGACGAAGGTAGACTTTTTGTTGGAGGGCACCCCAAATAGCATTATCTACCAGGTTTAGGTCCGGACTATTTGGGGGCCACATGTCTGGTTCGATAAATGTGACATTCTCCCGAAGAAGAAAGTTGATCGTGTTTTTTGCTGTGTGCGACGGCGCTCCGTCTTGTTGCAGCGTCCAGCTTTGACGATTACATCTCGCTCGAATATCCGGAAGTAATCCTTGTCTTAAGACTTGCTTTACTCTAGAATTTATTTGGAAACTCAGTTATCATACGCCTGGCTCCCCATTGTTTTTCGATTCTCAATTTTTAATGAGAATTCGATCTTCTGCTGTTATTTTTGTCATTTTATAAACACTGCGCGCACAAAATGACATAAACTATAAATATGGCGACCGGAAATTCACGAAATGGTGACGTCACACGTTGAGTTAGTGAGCAAGGATAATTTTACATTTTAAAAATCACCAAAAAACATAAATTTAATATATAATACAGAAGATTTAACGAGGCGGTCCCACTTTTTATGGGCCACCCTGTATATATATATATATATATATATATATATATATATACCGGGACTTTTAAGATTTCTTAGTCTTAAAAGTCAAGTTTAATTACCATGCAGAAAGACTTGGATCGCGTTTCACGTCAAACAACGAGCTTTTATTTAAAATTCTGGAGACAACCTGTTATATATACAGTATATACGCTATAATTGAAACCTACTAGGCCTATGTACAGGGTGCGCCAAAAAAAAGACCCCCCTAGGTTTTTGCCAATATTTTTACCAAAAGTAAGAATTTCCAAATGAAATTTTACAGGCTTATAGACAATTCATATTTACACATTATGACCAGATTTCATCAAAATATTTCAAACGGAACAAAAGTTACGTCACTTTTAGGGAGGCCACCCACCGTTTTTTGACGATTCAAAAACGTAACGCACCAAAAAGTAGGTTTTTGCCAATATTTTGGCCAAAAGTAAGAATTTCAAAATGAAATTTTTACAGGCTGATAGACAATTCATATTTACACATGATGACGGAAATTTCATCAAAATATTTAAAACAGAACAAAAGTTATATCACTTTTAGTGAGGACACCCACCTTTTTTGACGTTTTTTGAATCATGCAGCAGTTTTTCACAATAATTGAGAACGCTATCTCAATTGGCGCTCAGTGTGTAATCTATAGTCCAAAGAAAGTTTCTGCGGGGGAACGAGCAGGAGAAGGGTCTTGGCCTGGGGAAACTTAGGGTGCTCCCCCAAACCCCTAGTCAGTATGTGCTTCATGCCTTCGGCACTCGCAGTTTCGCGCCTTCGGCGCTTGCAATATGAGCACCCTCAATGAAAATGCTCTAGTTGCGCCCCTGGGCGGTTTAGGGCTTCAGTCACCCTTCCAAACCTGAAATCCTGGCGCCGCCACTTATAATGATGATATAGAAATCATTATGCATTAGATTCTGTTAGATTAACTGGAATGCCAGCCGCGTGTAGTTGTGTCCGTCAACCCAACTCGGACTCGACAAGTTGTTCTCAAAGGCCGCAAACCAGTTCACATGATTTCACCACACCTGCAGTTTAGAACAATCCACATTTTATACCAACGTTGTTTTACGGTCTCCTTAGACGAACATTCATTTTCTTTTGCTATGAATAAATAAATATATATATGTTTCAATCCTGAATTCACTCCTAAGCCACTTAGTCAATAACTACGATTTCTGTCATTATCATCGTCACTTTAAACCGTAGCTTTTGTACCTTACTGCGTCCGTGTCAACAATTCTGTGCAATAAAGGATTAGCCTAGCATGCTAGTTGTAATTAATTGTACCTACACTTGCTATCTGTATAAATTATAAAGCGCAACTTTGGTAATAAAGTAAGTGCAAATAAATAAAGTGTAATGGTAATGGTAATGGTAAGACTTTGGCATGAAGAGCAGAAGATCCGCCCGGAAGCAGCAGGATCACTTCTCACAAAGGTCAACTCAGTCTTATTTCAGGCGCCAGATGGCGTTGGCAAAACGAGCAGCAGGACTTTAGGACGCCTTCTACGGCTGCCACACAGTTAAATTGAATCGACACATCTGTAATGACTTCTAATAATCCATTCATGCTATGATGATGAGTTCATGTCAGTTTGAATTCAAAAATAATGAACGAAGACTATTGTTAGCGAAGCAGCTATACATAAAAAAATTATGAGAATTGTAGACAGATAACTAGGGTAAGAGTGGGTCGTAACAATGTACGTGGCCCTCTCCGAACATACATGTATGTTTGGAGAGGGCCACGTTCATTATGTCCGGGGCGGCGAGGTTCCTTACAATGCAGAAACTGGTATACGCGGTATGTACGTAATTCCGCAATGTGCTTATTCTAAGTAGTTTAATATTATACTTATTATTAGGCTCTTAATCTGATATTATGAAATTTTCTAGAATTGACATCAAATTGCCTTGATCCAGTAGGCCTAATGCATATATGAAAATCCGTTGCAATTTCAGCGGTCAAAAGTCGGCTCTTACGGCCCCTATAATGCAGAAATTGGAATGCGCTATTTATATTTATACAATAAAATTATAACGGGGTTCATATTATGTATAGCCTACACGGGTCTACATTGTACATGTATTCCGTAGGCCTACATACGGCTGCTGAAGTCTTTCTGACAGTGCTTTTCAACATGGATTGTGCAACAGCTTCAATATATGTCACCTATAGCTACACCTTACATTTTTGCCACTTTCAGGGGCCCCCTTTTTTGCGGGCCCTCCTTTGGTCGGAGGGTGCGGAGGGCGGTCGGTACGCCTCTGTGTAAGACAATGATCTATAAGAGGAGTCGGAGTGTGAACAGAAGACTACTGCGCGCCAGTGGCGGCGCCAGACACTTTTTGTAGACAGGGCATAACCAGGGCAGTCACACAAGTAACCAGGGCAGAGGGCGAGTCGCGTGTTCGGTAGTACGGGCACACATAGGCCTATAATTTTGCGCTACCGTGCATGCCATAAATCACCCACCCTACACTATTAGGGTTGGCTGGTCAGAGGATCAAATGGGCGAAGCCATGAAACCGAACACTTTGACATTTGAAAAGTGAATCCTAGAAACCTTATACAGGGTGGGCCACAAAAAAGACTCCTAAGATTTTTGCCAATAATTATCTTAGCCAGAAGTTTTTAAAATATTCAAATTTTACAGGCTTAAAGACAATTCATAATTATTAACGCAGTGGCCAGATTTCACCGCAATATTTCAAGTAGAACAAGAGTTATATGACTTTTAGTGAGACAACCGACTTTTTGACGATTCAAAATCATAATTCAACAAAATGTAGCAGCAAACGATTTTTTATAAGTCTCATTTCAAATAATAATATTATTGCTATCAAATGAACGTGATAGTACACCACATCTTGTGTTCAATGTGTCCACCAACAATGCCCACACTTGTTTTGAGTCTTTTGCACAGGTTTTTAAATGAACTTGGTGATGTGTTCCAGAGGTAGACTCTAATCTTCCCAATCAGCTCCAATGCGACCATCAATTTTCATTCTCTTATCGTTCTCGGTTTTGGCTGCAGATTGAGGTATTTCTCGAGCAATAGCTCTCCACTGTTGATAAAATCATCGGGTTCAAATCCGGATATTTGGAACCATTGATTCTTCTCAATGAAAACAGTACAGTATGCTAATATTGACGTTGAACCGATCTCCTTTATAAACTGCACATTTCTTAACTCTCTATTTCAATAAATTATTTAGCTCTTCATTTCTCTGCAATCACTGTTCATCAGATTAAGCGGCGATTATAGCTTTACATGTATCTCCAAGGCCTTGCTCATGAAGTGTATGAATGCAAATTTTGCCCGCCACCAACGCCTTGGGCATTTTAATTTGATAAAAATTTCGATTTTATTATCTTAAAAACAAAATTACTAATCAGAAAAATTCTTTATCTAACAACTTAACAGTCATCTTGCTAAATGATGTCACAGCGACGTGCAGCTATGCTGGTACCTTTTTTCCCCTAAATAATATTAACGATTTTCTGTCAATAACAAGTTTATTTGACACCAATTATTTGAGATGTTACTTAATAAATTCGTTTTGTTACTTTTTGCTGCGTCATGGTTTTTGAATCGTCATATAACAGCGGGTGGTCCCACTAAAAGTGATCCAACTTTTGTTCTGTTTGAATGGTTTTTTAAAAAATTAAATCTGGCCATCGTGTGTAAATATGAATTTTCTTTAAGCCTAAAAAATCATTAAAAACTACTACCTCTGGTCAAGATTATGGGCCAAAAAATTTAGGGTATTTTTATGGTCCAACCTGTAGACCAATCTCGGTGATTTGGTCAAGCATTGCAAATCCTCTTTCGAGTAGCATTTCGAAAGCAAAAAGTTCAGCAAATAAAGTAACGGAGTCAGGTAGGCTATATAGGTCTATAATTGTCTACGCAAATGCTTACGATTCATTTGAAAAACAAGAAAGCGACAGCTAAGCATACGCTGTAAGTTGTATATGGTAATGTGGATAGACAGCAACAGAATTTCCTCTTCAGGAACTTTTGAGCCACCAGAATTCTTGCCCTGCCAGAATTTTCCTCTGTCAAAACTTTTGCCCTGCCATAATTTTACGGTCTTTACCCTGCCAGAATTTTGACTCTGCCAGAACATTTGCCCTGCCAGAACTTTTGCCATGTCAGAAAATGGCCCTCTCAGATTTTGTTCTCTTCGTAAACTTTTGCACTGCCAGATTTTTGTCCTGCCAGAACTTTTGCCCTGCCCAAGAGCGGACGGATGTGAACAGTAAGAAGCAATATGCCAGAACAAATTCTTCCATGGTAAAATTTCTGGCAGGGCAACGACCAGGGCAACAGGCAGGGCAAAGGCTTTTTTACCAGGGCATTTGCCCTGCCATGCCCTGGTGTAGCGCCGCCACTGCTGCGCGCCCTAAAAAATGACTAAGGGGTTTGAAGCCACGCAACTCCCCGGCAAATCTTACCCCAGTGTTTAAAGTGTGGAAAAATAAGTACCTGGACGCCCCCTTTCTTTCCAAAAGAAGTGCCTGGACGCCCCTTACGTTTTCTGACTGTGCTGGCCAATAAGTGGCAGGACGGCCATCAGATTTTAAAATAAGTGCATGGTCGTCGTCCATGACCGTCCAGCCACACTTTAAGCCCTGCTTACCCTGATGAAGCTTCGTCAATAGACGTCGTAAAAGTGAGAGTTTAATGAAATTGTTCCACTGAACTTATGACGCGACGCTAAGCGTAGGCCTACATGTTTAGTTTTAGGTCGTCCTCAAAATCACCAAGAAATTACTCCACATTTTAATATGATTGAATTAATAAACCTCAGCCAAATAGCAATCTCTCGACAAAACAAATGCTAGATTCAGACAATATACTTTTCAGCAAAAGCAATCGTGTAAGATAACTATAGGCCTACACAGGTGGTTAATCGTAATGGTTTGGTTAACAATAAAAAAAAGACATACAGAATGCTACGAAAGTTAAGCACAGGAGACCAGTCTAGCTATCTACGAGCAGCAGAGGCGGATAAAGAAATTTGCAAAGGGAGGGGGTACAATCTTTTTGGCCTTGGGTCAGAAATTTTTTCGTTGGTCTATGGCAGTAAAATCTGATGACCTTTTTGTCCGTCAAAATATATAGTTGATGACTTTTTTAGTCCTTTGGTCGAAATGTCGGGGAAAAGATTGCATTTTTTCCGTCAAAATAGTTTATGACTTTTTTAGTCATACGCTACTTTCCATGCCTGTCTTCCTTTTCCCGCAGCATTGTTCGAAGCCTGTATAGGCCTATGTATACGAACCTGATGAGGGAGGCCACTCCCATTTTCCACACCGGAATAGCTGGTGAAAATGTGCGCATTTCTAAATGGGGGCATGGCCGGATTTGCCTGGATCCGCCCTTGACGAACACCGCTTCAAGGGAGGTGGGCTGTCAAGAATTGCCACAGGGTGACATACAAAGTTAGAGCGCATGTACAGGGTGGGCCATAAAAATACACACTAAAGGTTTTTGCCAATATCTTTGCTAGAAGTAAGAATTTTGAAATCCCATTTTACAGGCTCAAAGACAATTCATATTTAGCCTACGTATAATTTTACCAAAATATTTCAGGCAGAAGAAAAGTTATAATACTTTTAGTGAGTCCACCCACTATTTGCTGACGATCCAAAAACATAACGCAACAAAAAGTAACTAAAAACGACTTTTATTAAGTCACATTTCAAATAATTGCTATAAGATAAACTGCTACTGCTAATGCTGCTGGCTGCTGCTGGCTGCTGCTGGCTGCTGCTGGCTGCTGCTGGCTGCTGGCTGCTGCTGGCTGCTGCTGGCTGCTGCTGGCTGCTGGCTGCTGCTGGCTGCTGCTGGCTGCTGCTGGCTGCTGCTGGCTGCTGCTGGCTGCTGCTGGCTGCTGCTGGCTGCTGCTGGCTGCTGCTGGCTGCTGCTGGCTGCTGCTGGCTGCTGCTGGCTGCTGCTGGCTGCTGCTGGCTGCTGCTGGCTGCTGCTGGCTGCTGCTACTGCTAATGCTGCTGGCTGCTGCTGGCTGCTGCTGGCTGCTGCTGCTCCTACTGCTACTACTGCCACTACTGCTTCTACTGCTACTGCTGCTACTACTACTGCTTGAAGTCTGCTTCTACTGCTGCTACTGCTGCTACTGCTGCTGCTACCACTACTACTACTACTACTACTACTACTACTACTACTACTACTACTACTACTACTACTACTACTACTACTACTACTACTACTACTACTACTATATACTACTACTACTACTACTACTACTACTATATACTACTACTACTACTACTACTACTACTACTACTACTACTACTACTACTACTACTACTACTACTACTACTACTATACTACTACTACTACTACTCCTGCTGCAGTGCTGCTACCTATTGGGCGCTATATAAACGCGGAAGGAAGATAGTATCGAGATTGATATGGCCTCTAGTCTGGGCAGGCTTTAGTGCTCAGTCTAAACCCACCATGATGCAGTACCATGAATGCCTGCTCTCTGTCAGATTATCTTCGTTCAACATCAAACTTATTTACGTTTTTCGGAGGTTCTTTTTGATTGATTGAACAAGTCGGAGTATATGCCTGAGATTGCCTTTGTTCATTTCTAGGAATTTACTTGAGGACGAGTGTAAACGATTACATAAGGAATGCTATGAGATGATCTAGGGCGCCTACTTTATGTTGCAATACACAAGGCACATGAGATTAGATAGAGTCTAATTTGACATATTGTTAATGAGTGTAGTATGTGGCTTTCTTTACAAAACGCATGAGATACAGTGCTTATCATCTCGATAGTAGGCCTAATAATGACAATCTACAACCAATGGAAAAAGCGCAAGGAAAACGTGGAAGTCGTTTCTGGATGCAGGAGGCTGGCATGATGGCATCAGTCATCATTTCGAACGCAGAAGGCGAGTCATCAGGCAAGTGATCGACGGATCCTTGCTAAGAGACGCTTTATCCTGGCCCCCAACCTACCCTAGTAGCCTTGTTGCTCTGGTGACTGTATGCAGAGCACATGATGATAGCGCATGCGCTCTCAGCATTCGCAAGGCGTGTATGTCGTCTACAATCATGAGAGGTGACTCGAGGATCAGAGCTAAGGGTTATGCCTACTCCGAATATTATTATGTTCATAGACGTTGTTATTCTTTGCAGTCCTGCCAGCAACTCTACAGCATCCACGCCATGATAATATGACAAGTCAGACGAAAAAAGACACCGGTGTTTTTAAATACTGCGGTTGATATTCAATGCTTGGTAAATCTCAGCAGCTGTTTAAGCAAATCTTTTGTTAATAATAATATTCTCTTTATTCAACTATCCGGTTGACAGAACGCAACCGGTTACAGTGTACAATTATGCAGTTTAAACAATTTACAAGAACGCAGACCACTGAATACACAAATCTCAGCTATACTAGCTGAACACAGTGAACAGACAGCCTGCTGTATACATGGCGCTAATAGCAGTCTACAAAGCATGTCCGCCCAACGGGGGCTCGAACTCGCTACCTCTCACTCTCTACGCCGGAGTGTTATCCATTACTCTACCGGGTTCCCCCGTTTAACTGGAAGAAAACATTTAAAAGATTCAAGCGCAGAATTTAAAATACAATTTAAAACATTACTCTCGACAAATTATTACGCCCGACAGTTGGCATCATGCTTGCAAGTAATTGACGGATTATAAGGGATTATGCTCTGCAGATTTAATAATCCAATCCTAAAGAAAACTAAACTCATCCTTTTTGTATTGGACTCGTATTTCAGTATTCAACAACATTTTCATTCAAAATGAATTTTATTTTCAAAATGTAGTTTGAATGTAAATAGGCCTATACTAGTTTCGTTTTCTGACTAATTGACACAAATCTAATTATCAATGAAATGCAAAAAATAACGGAAATAAGCTACAACGGTTTTAGTTATGAAGGTTCGAACTCAAATTGTGGTGTTTGACATGAATGAATTCCGTCATACTCTCAATATGTCGTCTGTAGGTCTACGGGTGGACTATTAGATACAATGCAGCGTATTTTGACGACTATGGTTAGATTATGATTTGCGTAAATACACGTTTGGACTGAGATTTTAAAAAACAAGAGCAACTACGTTCCTGTGATATCTGCATCAGTTGAACTTCTGCTCAAACCTTCTACATCACATTCTTCTTCTTCTTCTTCTGGTTCTCTGCCGCTAGGCAGGTTCGGCTGTCCAATGTCGCCACTCTTCCCTCCGCTGGGCCTTCTCTTTTAGTCTTTGGTAGCCAATCCTCGTCATCATCGTGTCCAACATCATCTGTCGTGGTCTTCCTCTTGTTCTTTTCCCCTCCATTTTTCCTTCTATCACCAATTTTACCAGGTTGTCTCCTCTTAGCGTATGCCCTATCCATTTCTTTTGTCTTTCTCTGATTGTTTTTATCATTGTTCTTTCTTCTCCAATCTTTTCCAGAACGTCCTCGTTTGTTTTGTTTTCCGTCCAGCTGATCTTCTCCATTCTTCTCCATGTCCACATTTCAAACGCTTCGATTTTCTTTATGTCTTCTTTTCTCATGGTCCAAGTTTCGGAGCCATACAGCGCCACACTCCACACCAGTGTTTTTATCATTCTTTTCTTGAGGTTTCTGTTTAGCTTTCCTCGTAGTAGTTCTCCTCTTATCGTAAACGCCTCCTTTCCCATTGCAATCCTTCTTCTGATTTCCTTATGACATTTAGCATCTGTTGTCATCAAGCTTCCCAGGTAGCAAAATTCCTTCACCTGTTCTATCTCCTTGCCTTCTATTTTGATGTTGACTGCAGTTTCTTCTCCCTTGCTGATCTTCATTACTTTTGTCTTCTTTATGTTAATCCTCATGCCATATTCATTTGACGTTTTGTTCAATCTATCCATCACTTCTTGCAGCCCTTTCTGGCTTCTCGCCAGCATTGCCTGATCGTCCGCAAACCTCAGCGCCTTGATCATCTAATGATCACATTATGCTGTGAATATAGGAAGAAATGTTATATGGTATTAATTTTAAGAAATTAGTTCACGACTTAAGATTAGGTTCTTCTCAGTTATACATAACACATCTTATGGATAAGAAGTTAAGAACTGCAATTATACATTGAAGCATATTATAGTCACCAGATAATTTATCGATGACTATAGCGAGACTTCACAGATGACCGATTACAACGGAGGAGGAGTAGGAGGAGGAGGAGGAGGAGAAGGAGGAGGAGGAGGAGGAGGAGGAGAAGGAGGAGGAGGAGGAGAAGGAGGAGGAGGAGGACGAGGAGGAGGAGGAGAAGGAGGAGGAGGAGGAGAAGGAGGAGAAGGAGGAGGAGGAGGAGGAGAAGGAGGAGGAGGAGGAGGAGAAGGAGGAGAAGGAGGAGGAGAAGGAGGAGGAGGAGGAGGAGGAGAAGGAGGAGAAGGAGGAGGAGAAGGAGGAGGAGGAGGAGAAGGAGGAGGAGGAGGAGGAGGAGGAGAAGGAGGAGAAGGAGGAGGAGGAGAAGGA
>OX457039.1:25002709-25027709 GCA_949752735.1 Lumbricus terrestris
GGAGGAGGAGAAGGAGGAGGAGAAGGAGGAGGAGGAGAAGGAGGAGGAGAAGGAGGAGGAGAAGGAGGAGAAGGAGGAGGAGAAGGAGGAGGAGAAGGAGGAGGAGGAGGAGGAGAAGGAGGAGGAGGAGGAGAAGAAGGAGGAGGAGAAGGAGGAGCTGGAACGCACTGCATCAAATGGTCGAGGATGATGATGATGATGATGATGATGATGATGATGATGATGATGATGATATGCAAACATTGCATAGTACGGACTTGCATCGTCGCATGTCCTATATATGTACGTAGGCCAACATTAGATTTCATTTACCGCTCTACTCTGTTCTGATCTGTTCTGATCTGTTCTGAGCTGTTCTGATCTTACCTGCTGAGCCTTTTCAACTGATTACGATTTAATTTGAAGCGATGGCTCCGGTTGAAGCGATCATTCATTGATGTCTTGACAAATTAATGTACGTGCACTTGTTATAGCACCCCTTCAAGCTTCCTACTCAGAGGCGCTCCCGACTACAGAGCGGACACTGCATCGGAGTTACACGCCGAAACGCTGACCGAGTGAAGGACTTGCCCAGGGTCCAAACGCGGCGACTTGATGTGGATTCGAACCTGCAACCCTTCGGCTGCAAGGCGACGAACATATACCCACTATATACCAATGCGCCCCACTTGTGCACATTATAAAAGAAGCGCTTCAAAAGTAATTAAATTGGACGAGATCACATTTCTTGTCAATGATTTATTGACCAACAATAAAATGGTATCTATAATAATTGTTCTCGTGCTGTTTATTACTCGGAATTCAACAATTTAAATCAAGCAATTTTAAAAAATCATCTTCGTTTATTAACATTCAATCTGACAGACCGCAGAATGATTACAGATACAAGTTATAGGGTATACGAAATACGGCCAGCTTCGCACGACACGCAGGTCGGCTACAACAGGCTTGGTGTATATCTTAACACTATTGGCCTAAGTGCTGGAATGCTCCTGGTCGGCCAAGCCAGGGGTGGGAGGTGCGATCTTATTTTCAACAGACTCGAGGCAAACAACACAACAGAAAGCGCCACTGGCAGCTACACTTTATCGACCAAAGCTCTCTCAACTGAGCTACGGACCCCACTCCCATTGCCAGAATAGATGGCAAATGACTGAATTCATGTCTACGTTCTAAAGCATTGGCTGAACCTGATTGGTTCAACGCCCCATGCAATGAATAAATGGATGATTCATAGACATTGCATACCAATGTTACACAAGTATGCGCAATGTAATTTTCTTGTTGACTATATAATACTTGTACGTGTGAAATTGCAGTTTTTGTTTACAAACCCTTTTTTATGTTGTACATATCTGTATTGTAATTACACCTGGAACGCCTCTTTATCATAGGCCTTAACATAATTTGGAGCATCAGTCTGTATGTATGCCTGTCTGTACGTATGTATGTATGTATGTAATACTATGTATGTATGTATGTATGTATGTATGTATGTATGTATGTATGTATGTATGTATGTATGTATGTATGTATGTATGTATGTATGTATGTATGTATGTATGTATGTATGTATGTATGTATTTATGTATGTATGTATGTATGCATGCATGCATGTATGCATGCATGCATGCATGCATACATACATACATACGTATGTATGTATGCATGTATGCATGTATGTATGTACATATGTATTTATGTATGCATGCATGAGTTATGTATGTATGACTTGTATGTATGTATGTATGTAAGTATGTATGTATGTATGTATGTATGTATGTATGTATGTATGTATGTATGTATGTATGTATGTATGTATGTATGTATGTATGTATGTATGCATGCATGCATGTATTCAAGTAAGCGTGGCATATATGTATGCATGTATGTGTGTATGTGTTTGTAGGCTATGTATGTATGTATGTACGTATGTATGTATGACATTGTATGCATGTATGCATGCATGTATGTAGGTATGTATGTATGCAAAGTATGTGCATTCTCTAGTCTAACATTTCGGCTGTTCTATATACTAGTTAAGAATTATTTCCTATTTTTCACATAACATAGTTGACAGTGATGCGTTATTCTCACCTAAATTGTCCAATGTGGCCTTGGCTTGCGGGACTCTTCGGTCACTTTTGGGTCCCAGGGTTTGCCGACAAATCCCCCAAAAAAATTTGATGTAATTGCAAGCTGCATATCATGTCGGCTACAGAATAAAACATGTTAAGTTATGTTATGTCTGCACATACGTGTAGATGATGAGGTTTGGAATCAAGGAGGAGATGGCTGCTGGCTGCATGGTTGAATGTCTGGTTGCCAGGGACACCTGAGAGTTTGCTCAACAAAAGTCATCAGCTGGTTGAGACAAATTGTCAGGCTTATCAGACAACTGCTTATCGCGAACAAACAATGCCGTCCATCCTCGCTACCTCCCTCCCTCCAGGTAGAGTAATGGATAACACGCTGGCGTTGAGAGCGAGAGGTATAGCGAGTTCGAGCCCCGTTGGGCGGACATGCTTTGTAGGCTGCTATTAGCGCCTTGTATTGATGTTAAAAGATTGCTGCAAAACTTGTACATGTAAAGCACAGTGTGTTTGCAGGCTTTGAATTAAAGATTTTTAAAAATTCTATCCAAGCATTGTTTGAAGACATTTTGTTGTATGTTACATAATGTTTAAAATACACTGTTGGATTAATATCTGATGAACCTATGGTGACCCTGCTTAGCGGAACCTTATGTTCCTTTGGATTTACCCATTGCCGCCAATGTACACGAATGTCTAATCTGTTGATTGCTGTATCATGTTGATCCATAAAGTACTGACAAAGTATTGATCGGGGGGAACAAACAGATAATTTTCCACGCGATTTTAGGTAGGAGCTGCTATTATCTAAATGGGTTAAGATTTTTAACCATGCATGATTATGCGTAATCGGCATAGCCTACCATCAACATTAAACATGCACGTGTGAGTTGTTTGAAGACTAATCACTTTTATTTTCTATTCTTTTGTGCTTTTCTATTATACGTGATTAATGTTCTTAATTGGACAGGACATCTTTTTCAATTCTAGGCTTACATTTGAATATACTGCAGCACCTATAGCTTGGTGGTTTATGGGATATTCATCACCAGAATTCTACAAGGATTAATTTTAACAGTTTATTAATAGGATTACTTATTATTCTTGAATTTAGAATGTAATTGGCTGTCAATAAAGACTTTCACTTGAATATATAAGGTTCATAAAGAAGATAGAAAGCCTATGTAGACTCTATATCGTCGCTGTAAGATTGGCGGGAGTGGACAATGGTTGTCCGCTAAAGACCGATATTAATATTATGGACGTCGATACTCGATACTCATGGTTTGCTAGGATTATTTTTCAATATAGTCATAGCAAAACAGTCAGTTAAAAGCGGATATGACGAGCCATGCTTAGTTTTCTTAGTACAGCTTTTCTTTTATTGCTGAAATTTTATCGACAAGTTCTTATAACTATTCGCAAATCGTCAATACGACGTTTTTATATTCATCCAAACTCCTTCGATCTCTTGCAAAGCTTTCACAAAACGATTTCATAACTGAAACGTTCTTCGATAAATTTCTAATTGACTCTGTCGTAGTAATTTTTTTCTCAATGGTTGCTCTTAGTTAAAGTTCGGATATAGGCCGTCTTATTTTCTTACTGTCTCCGTATAGTAGCAACCTAAGCTTCAATTTACAGTCTGCAATAGATCAATCTTACTCTCAATAGATGTGTGGTGATTTATGGGTTGAATTACGAGACTTTGTCTATTTGGTGTGATAGTGGTCAAGAAAGTTCTCGCCTCCATAACTGAAATCATATGTAGGGCTTAAGTGGATATTACCGTAAGTACATGTAGCCTACCGTAAAAACCGTAAGTAGGCTATTGTACTTTGTCTAGTTCACGAAGCCCCCAATCAGATTTTTATATATCGCCAATTCCTAGGACTGGATCACTTTTGCTCATAGACACCACAGGCAGCCATTACTCGAAGAATAATTATTATCATTCGGATTAGCTAGTTGAATCCCATTCAGGTTTTGCGCATAACTTCATATACCTCCATTCCTTCCCATATGCTTGAAATCAACGATATATCGTGCAGCTGAATAAGCTGCGTGTTGAGTGAGAAGGAGGAAGAGGAGGAGGAGGAGGAGGAGGAGGAGGAGGAGGAGGAATGGGAGGAGGACAATTCCTTTCATACGTTGTTAACAACGACGCGATTAAGAGGGATTGAGGCAGCATAGCAAAGCAGCTCGAGATGATTGCTATGACAACAGGTGATAAACAGGATGTGGCGAGGAGCAGTAGCCCTTGACGCAGTTCCAGGGAATGGGGCGAACTGGGGGAGGGAGGAGGAGGATATGAAAGATGTCGATGTTGCCAATCTGTGAAGAAGGAAACGAACAGCTTCCGACTTCCGGAGAAAAATTCACGCAGCGCCACAGACTGACTACAAAAATAGTTCACTATCTCTATCTGTCTCTTTCCGTCTCTTTCTGTCTCTATCTGTCTCCTTCTGTCTCTGTCTGCCTCTATCTGTCTCTTCCCGTCTCTTTCTGTCTCTTTATGTCTTTCTGTCTCTTTCTGTCTTTCTGTTTCTTTCTGTCTTTCTGTCTCTTTCTGTCTCTTTCTGTCTTTTCCCGTCCACTTTTGCTCTGTCTGTATATCTCTATCTCTTTCTGTTTTCGTCTGTTTCTTTCCGTCTCCTGCTGTCTGTCTGTCCGTCCGCCTGTTTGCTGTCTCCCACCGCCATGCCTGTCTTTCAGCGTTACTGCCTGTCACATCTGCGGTTGTCCTCTGGCTTCCAATGAGATTTCGTATGAATAATTTACGGATTCGACATTCGGATGTGCAAACACTTTCGTTTGTTCTTCCCTTTCAACACAGACTTTATTTGAGTTGTATGCGTTAGGCACGCACACACACACACACACACACACACACACACACACACACACACACACACACACACACACACACACACACACACACACTTTACGCTAGGTTATTATGGCCAACATTAGGAACTAAAGGTTTGCAAGGTTTAGCAAAGCTATAAGAGCGTCGTCGACTCTTCTTTCATCGTCGATTTCTTGGTTTGCGACTGCAGCGGATCACAGATGATGATGATGCACTCGACCTCCTCTTCTTCCTCCTCCTCCTCCTCCTCCTCCTCCTCCTCCTCCTCCTCACAGTAGTTCTTGCTGGTCACCACTCACCCATCTAGCTTACTAGGGCGTCTTGACCGGGTCATGCGCTCTGCTGCTCGGCTCATTGGTCATGTTCCTAAATTTGCCCGGATTTCTGCTTACATGCGTGATGTTTTGCACTGGCTTCCAGTCTCGCAGCGCATCCCGTACAGATCAACAGCATTTGTTTGGCGGTGTCTCACTGGTAGTGCTCCTTCCTACTTAGATCTTTATGACCTCTGTTGCCCTGTCTCTAACATAGCCTTCCATCGAGCTTTACGCTCTTCGGCCAATGGAGAGCTGCTGGTCCCTCGAACCCGCTCTGCTACCAGACAGCGTCGAGACTTCTCGGTTGTTGGCCCGTCCATATGGAATGGGCTCCCGCTTGCACAACGCTCGCTACCTCGGAATAATTTGCCTGCTTTCTACAAGTTGCTCGACCTATCTTTTTAGCTGTGGCTTGGCTGGGAGCACCTTTGAGTAGGTTTCTTGAAGGGGCGCTATGTAAGTTTTCGGTATGAATGAATGAATTAATTAATTAATCATAGTCGACTGTCGCAAGTCAAGATTGGACTGCATATTATATTCATCACTCGAAATTAGTTAGCATACAATAATAACCATTATTTAGAATTTAGACCCGAGAGATCATGCTGTGAGCAGATTTTCACGCTACGACAGATAGTAGAAAAATTTATAATGTACGAAAAGTCTGGTTTGGTCAGTTTTTGTCAACTTTAAAAAGGTCATTGATAGTGGGCACAGAGAGTTACTATGGAAGAAAAGCAATTGCATTCCAACAAAGTTTATTGACATCATCAAAAGTTTCTACGATGGCAGCCGATGCACGACAGTGAGGTTTGAAGGAGAGTTGGGACAATGGTTCCAAATTGTAACAGGAGTACGACAGGAATGTGTATTATAAGCACTGATATTTGCCTTGGTTGTGGATTGGGTGATGACGCGCATGAAGAGGGATACAGATCAGACGGACTGAGATGGGTGAATGAGGAAAGGTTGACGGATCACCACGATTTTGCGGATGATATTGCCCTGGCACTGGTCCAGTTAGCTACATCGGTAAGAGCGTTGACCGCGTGTCTGTACGCGACTCTGTGAAAGAGAGCGCGTGGGCCGCAGTTCGCTTCCCGAAGGTGGCTATTTCAGAGATTGAAATTCTCGGGCTAGCACTGTCCGTCCACGGGGATCTAAATGGCGTGGCGAGCGGTAGTGAAGGATCTCACCCAATCAAATTCATTGAAAAATGAGCAGGGTCATTGAGGCCTTAGACGGCCGCTTTATAAAACCGATTACATTTACATTTGTTAGACGATACATGGAGACGAATGAAAGAAGTTATATCCAAGACTCATATAGAAGCGGCGAAGGTAGGACTCGACACTAACACAGAGAAAACAAAGATCACGAAGGTTGGGAGATGGAAAGAGGATGACAGGATTACGATCGACGGCGGAGAGGTGGGTGGCCTCACTAAAAGTGGTATAACTTTTGTTCTGTTTGAAATAGTTTTATGAAATTTGGCCATCATGTGTAGATATGAATTGTCTTTAAGCATGTAAAATTCCATTTTAAAATTCTTACTTCTGGCCAGGATATTGGCAAAAAACCTAGGGGGTCTTTTTTGGCCCACCCTGTATACTCACCAAATAACCGGGCTCATGCTCTCTCCTTCCCTCCCAGGCCGGTTCTCCCCTTTATACCAGACTGCCTTAACATTTGGGCTACCAAGTGAGGTGGTCAAAAATAACAAGGGGTGGTGGTTACCAATGATACCAATCCATAGGTTTTTGCGTTCCAAATTTCTTTTGTAGGCCTATGGAACAAAAGTTTGACATTTTAGGTTGCTGGAGGGGGTTCATTTACACACATTTTGAGGTAAAAGGGGGCTTCAACATAAGCCATAGAATCAGATTTGTCTTAAATTGATCCAATTGATCAATGTCCAAATTGGATTAGGTATATTATTACTTTCATCACTACTATTATTATTACTACAGTTGATTAGTGTTCAGTAGCAGCACTCACGACGATGTCGTAAGTCTTAGTCGCTAACTAGATCTGGCTATAATATTTCTTGCGCATGCGCGTTTATCATTATCTCTATATCCTTACACTAGACAATACTAACATGTATTATTTCATTTTGAATTCAGATGACTCCCGCTGCTTATGTTACCAACTTCCAATTATAGCCATATATACTAGTACATAGGTGGCCTGCATGCTAGCGGGACTTTGGTCCCTTTAGGTCCTCCGCTTGCATCCCAACTTAGCACTGATCTGAATTTAAATCGTATCATGTTATGAGTTTTTTTGGGAGCAATAAAAAACCTATGTCATGTTATGTTATTTAATATTTAGGCCTAGCTGCCTACTTATTAAGTGGTCCTTCAAGTGTGTCTGGTGAATGTTGAGTCTTTTGTCGCAAACTCTAAGACACATCTTATCTAGATGCTTAGCATGCTGCGGCATGGCGCTTACTCAGTTACTCAGTACGTCATCTAAGATGTCGTCGTGAAAACGGACCCTCGTGAAGAAAAGCCTAGTTTGCATATAAACGACCCGGGCAGCACCGACAAGGTGCCCAGCCCTGGTAGGCAACCGCCTTGGTACGTAACCGATAGGCTCTGGAAAAGAAAAGAAATAAATGCTGTCTCGTGTCCGCCTCCAGAAGCCCTCGATAGATGACGCCCGATCACTGAGTTTCACTGTTGACGGGGTCCTTGGCTTATTACTATTATTATTATTATTATTATTAATTATTATTATTATTATTATTATTATTATTATTATTATTATTATTATTATTATTATTGTTATTATTATTATTATTATTATTATTATAAGCAATTAATTATCAATTATCAATAATTGGTGTTTAATTGTTGCTGCTGTTGACGCTGCTGCTGTAATAGTTGAATGCAGAAGTGCGCAAGTTCTATTTGCTGTCTTTTAGTTGCTATTACTGGATACAATTCGTGCATCCATCCCTCGCTATGCATGGAGGTGGGTGGGGGTGGATGGAGGTGGGTGGAGGTGGATGGAGGTGGATGAAGGTGGATGAAGGTGGGTGGAGGTGGATGGAGGTGGATGAAGGTGGATGAAGGTGGGTGGAGGTGGATGAAGGTGGGTGGAGGTGGATGGAGGTGGATGAAGGTGGATGAAGGTGGGTGGAGGTGGATGAAGGTGGGTGGAGGTGGATGGAGGTGGATGAAGGTGGGTGGAGGTGGATGAAGGTGGGTGGAGGTGGATGGAGGTGGATGGAGGTGGATGAAGGTGGGTGGAGGTGGATGAAGGTGGATGAAGGTGGGTGGAGGTGGATGGAGGTGGATGAAGGTGGATGAAGGTGGGTGGAGGTGGATGAAGGTGGGTGGAGGTGGATGAAGGTGGGTGGAGGTGGATGGAGGTGGGTGGAGGTGGATGGAGGTGGGTGGAGGTGGATGAAGGTGGATGAAGGTGGGTGGAGGTGGATGGAGGTGGATGAAGGTGGATGAAGGTGGGTGGAGGTGGATGAAGGTGGATGAAGGTGGATGAAGGTGGATGAAGGTGGATGAAGGTGGATGAAGGTGGATGAAGGTGGATGAAGGTGGATGAAGGTGGATGAAGGTGGGTGGAGGTGGATGAAGGTGGGTGGAGGTGGATGAAGGTGGATGAAGGTGGATGAAGGTGGATGAAGGTGGGTGGAGGTGGATGAAGGTGGGTGGAGGTGGATGAAGGTGGGTGGAGGTGGGTGGAGGTGGATGAAGGTGGGTGGAGGTGGATGAAGGTAGATGAAGGTGGATGAAGGTGGGTGGAGGTGGATGAAGGTGGATGAAGGTGGATGAAGGTGGGTGGAGGTGGATGAAGGTGGGTGGAGGTGGATGGAGGTGGATGAAGGTGGGTGGAGGTGGGTGGAGGTGGATGAAGGTGGGTGGAGGTGGATGAAGGTGGGTGGAGGTGGATGAAGGTGGGTGGAGGTGGGTGGAGGTGGATGAAGGTGGGTGGAGGTGGATGAAGGTGGATGAAGGTGGATGAAGGTGGGTGAAGGTGGATGAAGGTGGATGAAGGTGGATGAAGGTGGGTGGAGGTGGATGAAGGTGGGGTGGAGGTGGATGAAGGTGGATGAAGGTGGATGAAGGTGGATGAAGGTGGATGAAGGTGGATGAAGGTGGGTGGAGGTGGATGAAGGTGGATGGAGGTGGATGAAGGTGGATGAAGGTGGGTGGAGGTGGATGAAGGTGGATGAAGGTGGGTGGAGGTGGATGGAGGTGGATGAAGGTGGATGAAGGTGGATGAAGGTGGATGAAGGTGGGTGGAGGTGGATGAAGGTGGGTGAAGGTGGACGAAGGTGGATGAAGGTGGGTGGAGGTGGATGGAGGTGGATGAAGGTGGGTGGAGGTGGATGAAGGTGGGTGGAGGTGGATGAAGGTGGGTGGAGGTGGATGAAGGTGGATGAAGGTGGGTGGAGGTGGATGAAGGTAGATGAAGGTGGATGAAGGTGGATGAAGGTGGGTGGAGGTGGATGAAGGTGGGTGGAGGTGGGTGGAGGTGGATGAAGGTGGGTGGAGGTGGGTGGAGGTGGATGAAGGTGGGTGGAGGTGGATGAAGGTGGATGAAGGTGGATGAAGGTGGGTGAAGGTGGATGAAGGTGGATGAAGGTGGGTGGAGGTGGATGAAGGTGGGTGGAGGTGGATGAAGGTGGATGAAGGTGGATGAAGGTGGATGAAGGTGGATGAAGGTGGATGAAGGTGGGTGGAGGTGGATGAAGGTGGATGGAGGTGGATGAAGGTGGATGAAGGTGGGTGGAGGTGGATGGAGGTGGATGAAGGTGGATGAAGGTGGATGAAGGTGGATGAAGGTGGGTGGAGGTGGATGAAGGTGGATGAAGGTGGATGAAGGTGGGTGGAGGTGGATGAAGGTGGGTGGAGGTGGATGAAGGTGGATGAAGGTGGATGAAGGTGGGTGGAGGTGGATGAAGGTGGATGAAGGTGGATGAAGGTGGATGAAGGTGGATGAAGGTGGGTGGAGGTGGATGAAGGTGGGTGGAGGTGGATGAAGGTGGGTGGAGGTGGATGAAGGTGGGTGGAGGTGGATGAAGGTGGGTGGAGGTGGATGAAGGTGGGTGGAGGTGGATGAAGGTGGATGAAGGTGGGTGGAGGTGGATGAAGGTGGGTGGAGGTGGATGAAGGTGGGTGGAGGTGGGTGGAGGTGGATGAAGGTGGGTGGAGGTGGATGAAGGTGGGTGGAGGTGGATGACGGTGGGTGGAGGTGGATGGAGGTGGATGAAGGTGGGTGGAGGTGGATGAAGGTGGATGAAGGTGGGTGGAGGTGGATGAAGGTGGGTGAAGGTGGATGAAGGTGGATGAAGGTGGATGAAGGTGGGTGAAGGTGGATGAAGGTGGATGAAGGTGGGTGAAGGTGGATGAAGGTGGATGAAGGTGGATGGAGGTGGGTGGAGGTGGATGAAGGTGGGTGGAGGTGGATGAAGGTGGGTGAAGGTGGATGAAGGTGGGTGGAGGTGGATGAAGGTGGGTGGAGGTGGGTGGAGGTGGATGAAGGTGGGTGGAGGTGGATGAAGGTGGATGAAGGTGGGTGGAGCCTTTTCGTTTGATTGACGTTGCTGCACGAAGTCGTTTGTCTGGTTCCGGTTGAATGCGATCCGTTGGACCGTAACGATCCAAAACGCTCGAAACTTTGCTCACCTCGTTCGCATTCACAGGTATTAGGCAACATTTCAAGCGTATCAGACACGTTCGCCGCCTGCGCAGAGCTCTGTCGTGGAAATCACTCAGCTGAGTCGATATTGCTACTGATGCGGAACATCCACCTGCAACATCCACCTGCAAGCCTCTCCTGCATCCATAACAACCATCCCACGAGATCAGTAACCGTCGCATCGTATATATATATACAACGGATTTGCGACTGTGAATAGCAATTCATCGGTTCGTCTTTATGCGCAGCTTCATCATTCATGCAGCGGTCATCAGAATATGCGGTATAGTGGAAGAGAGGGAGGAATATGGAAAGAAAAGCACACAGTGGCGTAGCTACCATGTGTGCAATGTGTGCAAAGCACACGGGCACACGAACTCCGGGGGCCCATGAGGATTGTTAAATTATCAATCTAACCTATAACTAGTAATTCACATTAATTTGCGACAGATATAGTTTTTGTGAACACACATGCACACTATCATTACTTCGTTACTTTTCTGACGCCTGTCAACCACCATGCTGTTGGCAGGCAAACTATGCCAAACTCCTTTTAACTTCTGTTTTCTTCTCAAGTCATGACGGTCAAATGGCAAGATGACGTTAGTGTGTTTGCGTGTGAACGATAATAAAGAATACGGTTTCAAGTTGCGAGCATGATAAGCTTACGAATCATACCGGCATAAGATTTTCATTTCGCTGACTCAATTTTCTATACATATGGTAGAGTAAGGGCGTTCCTATGCTACCTAGGATAGGTGTGATAATTATAATTTCCGTCTATCTGTCACGTTCGTGTAGGCCTACTGTATTGTAACCAAACGGTGCGCCGCAGATAGGCCTACTTCATACTTGTCACAGACATACTCGTGTATTACGGTTATCTGCGCAATATGGTAACGGTAGTGACCTGACAATCATCTCCCTCAACCAGGGTTAGAAAGTCTGGGGTTTGTGGTGGTCCAACTAGGCCTACCCCTAGCCTTTCTTAAGATCACATATAGTTAAACCTTTCTTCACCTTTCGCAACCCAACTCTTTATTTTTCTACAATTCCCATACTGCTCTCAATGCCTCTCAACTCTCGCACAGAATCCGGGATACACTAAATTGAGCCCTGTGGATCAGGATCCGCGGAAATCACGTATTTGAGCCAATTTTTGCTCTTGCAGAGAATATTGCTACGAAAAGTTGACGATCGTATCGTTTTTGGTGTGAAAATTGCAAATCATGGATCGGAATTGATAGATGGTTGACTTTTTTACTGAACAAAAGTCTAGAAAAACTCTATGATGCTATGAAATTGTTTTAAGTGAGAGGCTTCTAATAATAAGTGGATAAGTATGCAACCTGGCAGTTTTTAAACTCGATTGAAAAATCACTGCAGTTACAACACTTTACTTTATCTGTCTCACTCAAGCATTCATGTTTATTCTGTGAGTTGTAGGACCAATACTTGTGTTAGGTCTAATGGCAAATGCCATTGATTAGTTTTTGGTGGTCTTGATTGCAAGAATTCATGAAATTAAAGAATTAAAGGCCTTACAAGACCAACAGGGGTCCATGCGGGACCTCTGCACACGGGCCCACGAAAAGCTAGCTACGCCCCTGAAAGCACAGGCAGAGAAAGACACATAGAAAAACAGAATAGATTAAGAAGAGAGGGGGAGAAGAAGAGAAAGGAATGCTTAGACGAATAAACGAGTGATGGGTGGATGGATAGAGAAACCAGAAAATGAAATAAACCTAAAGCTACGGAAGCCAACGACAAGTATATACGTCTATATAATATATGCACATGCATGCATTATATGTTGAAATACACAGACAACTTGAGACAAGCGATGGAGAAGAAGAATGGATGAGATCAGAACCGATTGGAAGACGGGATACAACGGATGGAAAACGGGATAGAACGGAGGGAAACGGGATAAAACGGAAGGAAGATGGGATAGAACGGAAGGAAGATGGGATAGAACGGAAGGAAGATGGGATAGAACGGAGGGAAACGGGATAAAACGGAGAGGATGGGACAGAAAGGATGGAAGATGAGATAGAACGGAGAAAAGATATGGTAAAACGGAGGAAAGATGAAATGGAACAGAGGGAAGACTGGATAGAACGGAGGGAAGATGGGATAGAACGGAGGGAAGATGGGAAAGACCCGGGGAAAGACGGGACAAAACGAAGGGAGGATGGGATAGAACGGAGGGAAGGTAGGGTAGAACGGAGGGAAGACGGGGTAGAACAGAGGGAAGATGGGATAGAACGGAGGGTGGATGGGGTATAACGGAGGGAGTGTAGGGTAGAACGGAGGGAAGACAGGATAGAACGGAGGAAAGATGGGATAGAACGGAGGGAAGACTGGATAGAACGGAGGAAAGACGGGGGTAGAACGGAGGGAAGATGGGAAAGAATGGAGGGAAGATGGGTTAAAATGGAGGGAAGATATGACAGAACGGAGGAAAGGTGAAGTAGAACGCAGGGAGGATGGGATAGAAGTAATGTAGAGAACAAGATAGATAGATAGATAGATAGATAGATAGGTAGGTTGGTAGGTAGTCAGGTAGGTAGTTAGGTAGGTTGGTAGGTAGTCAGGTAGGTAGTTAGGTAGTTAGGTAGTTAGGTAGGTAGGTAGGTAGGTAGGTAGGTAGGTAGGTAGGTAGGTAGTCAGGTAGGTAGTTAGGTAGGTTGGTAGGTAGTCAGGTAGGTAGTTAGGTAGGTAGGTAGGTAGTTAGGTAGGTAGGTAGGTAGGTAGGTAGGTAGGCAGGCAGGTAGGTAGATAGGCAGATAGATAGATAGATAGATAGATAGATAGACAGATAGATAGATAGATAGATAGATAGATAAATAGATAGATAGATAGATAGATAGATAGATAGATAGATAGATAGATAGATAGATAGATAGATAGATATATAGATAGATAGATAGATATAGATAGATATAGATAGATATAGATAGATATAGATAGATAGATAGATAGATAGATAGATAGATAGATAGATAGATAGATAGATAGATAGATAGATAGATAGATAGATAGATAGATAGATATAGATAGATAGATAGATAGATAGATAGATAGATAGATAGATAGATAGATAGATAGATAGATAGATAGATATAGATAGATAGATAGATAGATAGATAGATAGATAGATAGATAGATAGATAGATAGATAGATAGATAGATAGATAGATAGATAGATAGATAGATAGATAGATAGATATAGATATAGATATAGATATAGATATAGATATAGATATAGATATAGATAGATAGATAGATAGATAGATAGATAGATAGATAGATAGATAGATAGATAGATAGATAGATAGATAGATAGATAGATAGATAGATAGATAGATAGATAGATAGATAGATAGATAGATAGATATAGATAGATATAGATAGATATAGATAGATAGATAGATAGATAGATAGATAGATAGATAGATAGATAGATAGATAGATAGATAGATAGATAGATAGATAGATAGATAGATAGATAGATAGATAGATAGATAGATAGATAGATATAGATATAGATATAGATATAGATATAGATATAGATATAGATATAGATAGATAGATAGATAGATAGATAGATAGATAGATAGATAGATAGATAGATAGATAGATAGATAGATAGATAGATAGATAGATTGATAGATAGATAGATAGATAGATAGATAGATAGATATAGATAGATATAGATAGATATAGATAGATAGATAGATAGATAGATAGATAGATAGATAGATAGATAGATAGATAGATAGATAGATAGATAGATAGATAGATAGATAGATAGATAGATAGATAGATAGATAGATAGATAGATAGATAGATAGATAGATAGATAGATAGATATAGATAGATAGATAGATAGATAGATAGATAGATAGATAGATAGATAGATAGATAGATAGATAGATAGATATAGATAGATAGATAGATAGATAGATAGATAGATAGATAGATAGATAGATAGATAGATAGATAGATAGATAGATATAGATAGATAGATAGATAGATAGATAGATAGATAGATAGATAGATAGATAGATATAGATAGATAGATAGATAGATAGATAGATAGATAGATAGATAGATAGATAGATAGATAGATAGATAGATAGATAGATAGATAGATAAATAGATAGATAGATAGATAGATAGATAGATAGATAGATAGATAGATAGATAGATAGATATGAGAGGAGGAGAGTGCATGGATTGCGTACAGCAGTCACCTGTCTCTCCGGAAACAACGACTTTCGACGAACAACAGCGGCTGCAGGTGTTCGTCGTCAATAGGGAGGAGAAAGAGAAAGAGAAGGTGGAGGAGGAAGGAGAAGAGGAGGAGAAGGAGAAGAGGAGGAGAAGGAGAAGAGGAGGAGAAGGAGAAAGAGAAGGAGGAGGAGGAAGGAGAAGAGGAGGAGAAGGAGAAGAGGAGGAGAAGGAGAAGAGGAGGAGAAGGAGAAGAGGAGGAGAAGGAGAAAGAGAAGGAGGAGGAGGAAGGAGAAGAGGAGGAGAAGGAGAAGAGGAGGAGAAGGAGAAGAGGAGGAGAAGGAGAAGAGGAGGAGAAAGAGAAGAGGAGGAGAAGGAGAAAGAGAAGGTGGAGGAGGAAGGAGAAGAGGAGGAGAAGGAGAAGAGGAGGAGAAGGAGAAAGAGAAGGAGGAGGAGGAAGGAGAAGAGGAGGAGGAAGGAGAAGAGGAGGAGAAGGAGAAGGAGAGGGAGAAGGAAGAGAAGAAAAGGAGGAGAGGGAAGATAAGGAGAATGAGGAAAGAATAAGGAGGAAAGGAGGGGAAGGAAGATAAGGATAAGAAGGAAGAGGAGGAGATGAGGATAAAGATAAGGAGGATGAGAAGGAGGAGAGGAGTAGGAGAAGTAGGAGGAGAAAGAGGTGTGAAAAGAAGAGGAGTTGGAGGTCGTTCCATAAGAGACTCATAATTGCAATTTGCATTTGAATGATAACTCACAGTTGTAGTCCTACACACGATTATAATATTTATCTCAGAATCTCACACATTGTCATCTGTATGGACACCGTGCTTTTTCGCGAACACATGCTACAAGCCATTTTACCAGAGCAATAAACAACGAACAATGTGAATTGTAAGTTTCAGTCTTTAATTATTATTTAATGGTAGCGCGCACTTACTCGCGCGTTCGTGTGCGTGTGTATGTGTGTGAGTGTGAGCGTGTGTGTTAGTGTGTTTGTGAGCACGAGGAGGTGTTATCATTGTGTGGCAGAGGTTGAAGTGCATCGCAATAAATAATAATTATCAGAATAATTACCTCTTAGTCGTTCATCGTCCTAGATGTCGCTGCTCCAGGCGCCGAAGCACCTCCAATCATCAACAGGCATCGTCATCGTCGTCATCGTCATCGTCGTCATCGTCATCGTCGTCATCGTCATCGTCGTCATAGAAATATGGAGAGTAGACGTCAGCGATTGGTGAATGGTGAATGGCTGTTGGACGATGACAGACGACGACTGCAGAGAAGAGAACGGCGCATGCGCACCAGCCGATGAGAACGGACGACGCAGGTGCGCTCCCGATTCAATGCCTTCCCATTCAAAGCATGTCATTGGAAGTCGTTCGCAATCACTGTCAAGCAGCATTCAATGATAATAACAATAACAACAATGCCTTTCGATTGAATCGTCGTTTTAAATGATTAAATGCCAACGACTTCTGCGATCAATAGAGAGAAATCTGTCAGATTTCAATCAGCCATCTTTTCATAATATACACATAACGAAAGCCACACGAATGTGTCCATCGTTCATCGTCGAGCAGTCGAAGCGAAGACCTATTCGATGCTTTAACCAGACACTTTCTCCTCAACAGCTTCACATGAAAATATAGACGATGGTAATCGACGATTGACTGAGGCTTGTGCATTTACATGGCTCTATAAATCAGAATAATATTAGAGTAGACTATGTCTATACATAGAAAACTAGTTTGCTAACCAATTGACTTCTACACGCACTCGGTTCCATGACACTTAATCCCGCGACACTTAATACCGCGACGGTTAGTTCCGGACAGTTAATCCCGCGACACTTAATCCCGCGACCAATTAATCCCGCGACAGTTAATCCCGGCGACATTTAATCCCGGCGACACTTAATCCCGCGACCAATTAATCCCACGACAGTTAATCCCGGCAACATTTAATCCCGGCGACACTTAATCCCGCGACCAACTGATCCCACGACAGTTAATCCCGCCGACATTTGATCCCGCGACACTTAATACCGGGAAAGTAAAATAACATTTGATAAAGTGAGATTCCATAAAAACAATATCCACAGCAATATTCACTATTGTTGAAAAGGGTTAAACCTTTGCAGTTAAATTTTATAAAACCAGTAAAATTCGTTAAAAGCGATATTTACACCAATATTAACTTTTTTTGATAAAAAAGAGCTCCATTGATATTGTCGCGATGTTTAATGCATTCGTAATTTCCATGCATCACAGTTTGTTTGCCTTTCCTATAGACTGCAGACGAAATTCGCCTCCATGTCACTGCCCTACCGTAGACTGAACTTCGCAAATCCTCTTTAAAATCTTTTATAAAGATCGTTTTATGTGCAGGTGTACAACAGAAAACCTGAACAAAGAGGTAGGCCTACCTATTAGTACCTAATTGGCTATGTGGACAACAATAGTCGTACAAATATTCAACTCACGTGTGTACAGGTATTAAGTGTCGCGGTATCAAATGTCGCGGAACTAAGTGTCGCTGGGATTAAATGTCGCCGGGATTAACTGTCGCGGGATTAACTGACGCGGGATTAAATGTCGCCGGGACTAAGTGTCCGGTATTAAGTGTCGCGGTATCAAATGTCGCGGGATTAAGTGTCGTGCTACCACGCACTCGTCGTTCTTCGTTCTGGTGCACTATCGTCCATCGTCCATGTCCAGTCGTCCATCGTCTACCTATTCGTCCATCGTCCTACCTATTCGTCCATCGTCTACCTATTCGTCCATCGTCTACCTATTCGTCCATCGTCCTACCTATTCGTCCATCGTCCTACCTATTCGTCCATCGTCCTACCTATTCGTCCATCGTCTACCTATTCGTCCATCGTCTACCTATTCGTCCATCGTCTACCTATTCGTCCATCGTCTACCTATTCGTCCATCGTCTACCTATTCGTCCACTGTCCTACCTATTCGTCCATCGTCTACCTATTCGTCCATCGTCTACCTATTCGTCCATCGTCTACCTATTCGTTCATCGTCCTACCTATTCGAAAAAATCATTCATTTGAGTCCAGCCATTTCCCTTTCAATTCGCGTTTGTGATCCGCACATCATTCATTGATCTAGAATTCTAGATTCTATAGTCACTCCATCGAGATCACGAAAAGATATCTCATCTCCCGAGAAGACAAGTAGACTAAAACTGAAGCGCACACATGCACAAACACAAACAAACACACACAAACATACACACAAACATACAGCAAATATTGCCTTCATGACCAAATCCTACTGCTTCATGTACCTCACCTTACAATGGATGCGTTCGTCCATCCGTCCATTCTTGCGTTTAATATAGTTCTGTTTCTGTACTTGTTAACTTGAAATTCTATCATCCTTTTGTCGTCTGCAGACTGTTTATTGTTTCATCCATCTCACTGCTGTCCACTCGTCATCGATCGTCATTCTTCCACTCAATAGAAAAATCAATTCATTTGTCCATCTATCTTCCTGTTCATCGTTCATTCGTTCATCAACATATCACACGCACACACAACAAACACACACACACACACACAAACACACACACGCACACAAACACATACGCACACACACAAACACCAATCTATTCGTCAAAACGTCCATAATTATATCTATTCATATTTCTATTTAACCTCTACAGTTTCAATGAACCACCTGGTTAACTTTCTCCATTATAATTATGAGAGCTGTTCTTACCACGCACTTGATGACCTCAGTAGCCTATCATCCAGTTGTATTGCTAGACGTGCTCGAATAGTCAAAGATGTTAGAAAACATGTGGTGGGGTGAGGGGGACCGGGGGAGACATTCAGAATTTCAGACGCGTTGAATCTGACGAGAAAAATTCATAGCAACCATGCTGCAGTTGGCATACATATTCAGAAAACCTGCTCATAGGCCTACTTTCATTAGTCTAATACAGATTAGATGCATTCATTTTTCAGTTTGATACAATCATTCATCATCGCGTTTTTCAAATTCATCAATCCATTCATGTGTCAATTTATAAATATAATCAATCTGAATTATTCGTTCTTTTAATCGCTGTGTGTTTATAAATTCACTCGTCTGCAAATTCGTCCAATCATTTGCACATCCGTCCATTCATCTATAAATTTATGCGTAGCCTACATTTACTCGTTCAATCGCTCTTCGTCCTATTTGCGCAATCACAGTTGTCCACCAGCAGACATTCGTCTTCCAGTCACAAGTCCAGTCAGATATATCTTCTATAATCTATAGACCAAAAGCAGTGCATCCATGACAACAGCCACGAAGCAGCCTGCTTAACATCCATCAAAATTCATGCAGACAAAATCAACGATGAACCCAGCTACCAGACTGTCTACGTACATCCGTGTCTGTATATACGTCCAATATTATTAAGTTATCAGTCATCAGTTTGTCTGCAGTCTGTCTCAATTTCTCCATTCCATACCATCTGCCATTCTTGCTTAGACCTACATGTACACATTACATTCTGCGTTGCCGCCAGTCGATCTGGTTTTCTGCTGTGTCTTTGCGTCTGCTTCTTGTCTGCTCTGTTGCCACGCTGCCTGACTGCCAAAGGTTGCGTGTGTAGGTCTACTATTAGACAAAATGTGAATTGGTAGTTTTGTCAGCGAGAGCGTTTAGGTTGCGTGCGTCGATCTTCGGGTTGTTTCTCTGTGTCCAATTTTTCCGACACACAACCAGATTATTATTACTTTTCCCATTCAATCGGAAGATTAAAGAATTGGGATCAAGAAGACGACGACGACGACGAATTGTCGTCCCTTCCATGATGTAAGAATTAAGATTTCCTACATCGTGGTCCCTTCTTACACCATGCCATATGTGACCATGCGTCTCACGCCTCAACATTCAGCCGCCATCTTGATTTATATAGCGCGTACCAAAAAATGATTCAACAAGGCAACCAGAAAATAGCCCCCCCCCCACCTATAGCCATCGGTGCGTCGGTCTAAAGACGGCCTAAGACACGGGAAGCGTGATTATGGTCTTTACTGACGGATTTGCATCTGACGTCAAGACATGCATAGACGATTAGCGGATTGAATTAGGAGAAAGGAGGCGAGAAGAAAGCGCCGGACGAAAGACGACGATTTAATGCTATAAGATGCAGTCAGTTAATTGATTGAAATCAGCTGCATCAGACACTTTGTCCGAATGAAATTCTTTGGCTTGTCAGAGCGCATAAAGCGCACCGTGTCGGTCGGTTTGGACGAAGTCTTCTCAATCGACGGCTGTTTAATTATCTCTATCGCTTGCATCTCTCTCTCTCTCTCTCTCTCTCTCTCTCTCTCTCTCTCTCTCTCTCTCTCTCTCTCTCTCTCTCTCTGTGTGTGTGTGTGTGTGTGTGTCTGTCTGATTGTTGGACTCTAGGTAATTGTAAATACTTACACTTCATAGATAGACCAACAGACATTGCAGTTGTGACAGAGGTTGCGTGCGCAATAATTGCGCATCGGTAAGTGTGTGGCCCAACAGCAAACAGATGAGTTACATGCAGTGGCGTAGCCAGTTATTTTTTCATGGGGGGGGGCAGTGGGGTGGCAGCTAAAAAAAATGGGGTGGCTAACGTTGGCAATTAAAGCGTGCATCGGCATCGGTATATTGCCATAGACTATGTATTTTTAGATTTTGGATGTATAACAGTATTGGACATAATACGCAAGCAAGCCTCACTAGCTTGTCTGTCCCACAGTGCACTATAGTGGCCTGTCCCACTTTCCCATCACCCACCCTATAAGAAATTGTACAGGAAGTTGTATAAAAAATAAAATAAGTCTGAAATCATATAACATTGTTTAATTCTTTATCACTCGTAAGAGTAAAAAGTAAAACAAACGCAGGGATTGGGGGGGCAGCTGGGGGGCAGCCCTTTCATTTGGGGGGGCGGCTGCCCCCCCTTGCCCCCCCCCCGTAGTTACGCCACTGGTTACATGCAGTTAAGCAGCAAATTCTATAGCTGCTAAAATCGCAAAGCGCTGTCTTCGTGTAATTATATGCTACTTACACCCAGTTCAACGACACGGATGAGTGAATGACAACGAAATGAGACAGCGCGTAGCCTATACTGTGAAATTGTGAATTATTAATGAAATTGAAAGAAGGCCACCAGATGCATAGAATGGTATGAGTGCAGATGCATCCATAGACCATAGACACATCCTCTATGACTACACACTGCATCAATGATCACAATAGATAAGAGACTGTTCATGTCCGTCTCTCGTCTAGACTCTTCTTTGTGGATGATGGAGTCTGAAGAATTGCATCTTCTTCAGATTATTTTAGTTACTTTCGTTTAATACTTTACATGATGATTCCATCATAGTGTAAGCCTTGTGCATACAGGCTCGCCGAGAGGGGGGCAAGGGGGCAAATGCCCAGGGGCCCGGCGACTTTTAGGGGCCCGGAGGGGCCCGGGCTACACTGAATTTAAAATTTTCATATGTTGATTGCGGACTGCATGCAAGTGTAAAAATAGGGGCAGATACCGTGATTCCCTGGGAGTCTGAATCACACGTGCTCGATTTGGTGTCTCCCTGATTTTGGAGTGAGAGCTGAAAGAAAGTGAGAGTAGAACGAGAATTGTAGAAAAATAACTAGGGCCAGACTATGATCCACGTGGAGTTGTGCTGTGAACAGGCGAAATTCCGAAAAGAAGACTTAAATAATGTGACCCTAAGAAAGACTAGCGAGGGTTGAACCACCTCAAACCCACGGCAATTCTCTCTCTACTTGAGGGAGATGTCAGGCTACCATAGAGTTAGGCAATCATATCCACCAAATGACCGGAATACATGAGCATGTCTGTGACAAGTAGCCTATGACGTTTCTGCGGCGCATCTACACACAATTAGAGAAAGACAAAGAAGATGGATAGGACATACACTCGATGCTACGAACGGTCGTGGAGGGGAATTGGAGGGGGAAAGAACGAGAGGAAGACCCAGGCAAAGGCTGTTGGATTGGTTGATGAAAGAAGCTGATGGAAAAGGCACAGAACAGAGAAGAATGGAGACGTCAAACATTCGAACATTCGAACATTCTGCCTAGGAGCAGAGAACGCAAAGAAGAAGAAGAAGAAGACAGCAACAGAGACTCATGAGCTTGTAGCAGACCCTCCACGTGCTGTGCGCACATTGGGCGATAGAGGTCTTCCATCCTTCTCTGTCTTGAGCAGCTACGGCAGCCTTCTTCCACGTCAGTCCTCCACCCGTGAGGTTGAAGTAGAGAGTGGGAAAAAGGGAAACAAACGAGGAGGGAAGGATGAAGAAAAGGAACGGAAGGATAAAGAGTGTGACAGACAGACACAGACATGGAAAATGGCACACAGAGATATTTGGTTGTTATGTGTGTGTGTGGCAGGGGCGGATCCACGGGGGGTCAAAATGGCCATGGCCCACCCCCATTTAGAAATTTCTTTATTTTTTACCAGCTTTTCTGGCCCGAAAAGTTGACTTGCCCCTCCCCCCCCGTGAGTAGCTCCGTATGTCCGTTCCCCGCACCCGCGAGGAAGGTCATCAGTGTTTTGGGCGGAGGGCGGAAATTCGAGGCTGATAACTAAAAAAGTCACCAGTTTTTTTCGGCGGATGGAAAAAGGGAAAAGGGTATCTTTTTGGGAAATTCGAGGTTGATGACAAAAAAAGGTCGTCAGATTTTTCGGGGACCCAGACGAAATTTTTCCCTGTTTCCTGGACCAAGACCCAAAATGTTGGCCCCCCATCGAAAATGTCTGTATCCGCCCTTGGTGTGTGGGTGTGTGGGTGGGTGTGATGGTGACAGGTGAGAAGACACATTGACATACATGTACTGTACATGTAGGCTATAGGGCGCATGAGAGAAGGAGGGGTGGCTGCTGTGGTCCGTCTGCAGGTAGCAGAGGCTGCTACATTGCTACAAAGCTATATTGCTACATTGCTACATAATTACATTGCTACATTGCTACAGTCATGAATCACGGATAATGCCACATCGTCCGTTGTCACGTGTTGGTTGCATCATTTGGACGATATAGGTTGGTCTTGTGAATCCAACGGTGGACATTGTAAGATGATGCATGTTAGACTGTGGATTATGAACTGCATGTTAGACTGTTTGCATTGATTTTCAATTACATGTATGAATAATATCGGTCGAATGAGGAATGCAGCAGCAGCAGCAGCAGAGGCAGCAGCAGCAGCGGACTATGGACGGATGGACACGAGAGACTGGCTGCAGGCTGTCAGTGCGACACGTTAATCAGCATGAGACAGACTAGACCCCTCCTCATCTCTTGGCCGGACCCTTAGCTTACAATCTAGATTCTCTAAGATGTCTGCTTATGATGATGGTCGTTGCTGCAGTCGTCGTCGTCGTCGTCGTCGTTGTCACTTCCGTCGACTTCGTCGTTGCTAAGTTACTGGCATAGACATCATTTTGTGGTCAAACGAGAAGCTTGTTTGTTTGTATGTGCACTTGTTATAGCGCCCCTTCAAGCTCTCCCTACTCAGAGGCGCTCCCGAATGCAGAGCGGACACTGCATCGGAGTTTCACGCCGAAGCGCTGAGCAATTGTGAGTGAAGGACTTGCCCAAGGTCCTTACGCGGCGAGGTGGATTCGAACCTCGAACCTTCCGTCTTCAAGGCAACGACGCCACCACTTAACTACACCACCGCGCCCCACAAGGAGGAGTGCCAGACCTCCACTTATGGTCGGGAGGGTACAGTGCCCCAGGTGTCCTATCCAGGAGAAACAATGCCCATTATTATTTTCTCGGATTAAGGTCTTCATTACACCTTGTCACCTTGTGCTGTCAGCTCGTAGAGCTCTAGCGATTTTCCTGACACACATTCTCCATTGTTCTCTGTTCGCAGACAAGTCCCTCAGTTCTTCCAAATTCATGCCAGTTATGTAGTGTATCTCGTCCATCCATTTCGTCCTTGGTCTGCCGAGTCTTCTCCTTCCCTCACCGCAAGCCAGCATCATTTCCTTCTCCAAACCATCAGATCGCATTACATGCCCGAAGAATCTTAGCTTCAATCTTGTCGCAAGTTGTTTTAGCGACTATTCGTTTTCCAATCCTATCTCCATTCTTATAGATTCGTTCGTTCTTTTCTCTGTCCAAGATATTCTCAACATCTTCCTCCAAATCCACATTTCGCATGCGTTAATCTTTTTCTCCATATTCTTTGTCTTTGTCCATGTCTCGCAGCCATATAATATTGTAGAGAAGATCAGTGCTCTCACGAGCCTCTTTTTAGTATCTAAACTTACATGTTTGTCCTTCTATATCTTTTCCAGTCCAATCATTGCGGTTTTCCCTATCGCTAACCTTCGTTTTATTTCTGGATCACATTTTCCCTCTTTTTCGATCAGCGATCCCAAGAATGTGAAGCTTTTTACCACCTCTATTTCCTCTCCATCTATCTCAAAAGTAATCCAATTTGCTGTTGTCATGACCTTTGTCTTGCTTATATTGAAGTATAAGCCGGCTTTTTCACTTTCTCTCCTCGCCCTTCTTATCAGTTCTACCAGATCAACTTTCTTTTTTGCCATTAATGTTGTGTCGTCCGCATATCTAAGATTATTCAGTGTTTTCCCAGCAATTTTTACTCCCTCAGTTGCCCCTTCTAATTCCGCCTTTCTCATTATTCTTTCCGCATACAAATTGAAAAGGTCTTCATTACAACCCTTAAAACTAAAAGTCGAAACAATCCCAGAGTAGGCCTATCATCATTTGATTCCCATCATCACTGGTATAAGTCAACATTGCGACACTCGTTACTGGTA
>OX457039.1:25030209-25032709 GCA_949752735.1 Lumbricus terrestris
ATTATTCATATAGCTGCAGATCGTGTCTACGTCAAATGAAGTTCGATGGCATTCGACGTCTGATATTGACGCCTCTACATGTATACAATCAATAGATGCCAGTGGTCATGCTCGGAAGGAAGTCGTTCGTTGTGTTCGTCACATAATAATTATAAGAAGAGCAGAACGACTAATAAAACGATGATATTAATATTATTATTATTATCATCATCGTTTATCAGCCTCAGCCATTCGTTTCCATATCGTACATGTATACTCAATCTATTACATTCATCCCTTCGCTTCCATATCGTATACTCAATCTGTTCTATTCATCCCTTCGCTTCCATATCGTATACTCAATCTGTTCTATTCATCCCTTCGCTTCCATATCGCATACTCAATTTGTTCTATTCATCCCTTCGTTTCCATATCGTACACTCAATCTGTTCTATTCATCCCTTCGCTTCCATATCGCATACTCAATTTGTTCTATTCATCCCTTCGTTTCCATATCGTACACTCAATCTGTTCTATTCATCCCTTCGCTTCCATATCGTATACTAAATCTATTCTATTCATCCCTTCGTTTCCATATCATAGACTCAATCTGTTCTATTCATCCATTCGCTTCCATATCGCATACTCAATTTGTTCTATTCATCCCTTCGTTTCCATATCGTACACTCAATCTGTTCTATTCATCCCTTCGCTTCCATATCGCATACTCAATTTGTTCTATTCATCCCTTCGCTTCCATATCGTATACTCAATCTGTTCTATTCATCCCTTCGCTTCCATATCGTATACTCAATCGGTTCTATTCATCCCTTCGCTTCCATATCGTACACTCAATCTGTTCTATTCATCCCTTCGCTTCCATATCGCATACTCAATTTGTTCTATCCATCCCTTCGCTTCCATATCGCATACTCAATCTGTTCTATTCATCCCTTCGCTTCCATATAGCATACTCAATTTGTTCTATCCATCCCTTCGCTTCCATATCGTACACTCAATCTGTTCTATTCATCCCTTCGCTTCCATATCGTATACTCAATCGGTTCTATTCATCCCTTCGCTTCCATATCGCATACTCAATTTGTTCTATCCATCTCTTCGCTTCCATATCGTACACTCAATCTGTTCTATTCATCCCTTCGCTTCCATATCGCATACTCAATTTGTTCTATCCATCCCTTCGCTTCCATATCGCATACTCAATTTGTTCTATTCATCCCTTCGTTTCCATATCGTACACTCAATCTGTTCTATTCATCCCTTCGCTTCCATATCGCATACTCAATTTGTTCTATTCATCCCTTCGCTTCCATATCGTATACTCAATCTGTTCTATTCATCCCTTCGCTTCCATATCGTATACTCAATCGGTTCTATTCATCCCTTCGCTTCCATATCGTACACTCAATCTGTTCTATTCATCCCTTCGCTTCCATATCGCATACTCAATTTGTTCTATTCATCCCTTCGCTTCCATATCGTATACTCAATCGGTTCTATTCATCCCTTCGCTTCCATATCGCATACTCAATTTGTTCTATCCATCTCTTCGCTTCCATATCGCATACTCAATCTGTTCTATCCATCCAGCTGCTTCTTCGTCTCTGACTCTTCTGTAGAGTAAGTGAGTAGGTATAGGCGGGTAGTTAGATAAACAAATCAGTTGCCGCTCTAATAAAACCAGACAGATGCTAACCTTTCTTCATAAAAGTAACTGTTGTCACTGTCGCTGGATAAAGAGAAGAAAGGAAAGTGTTGTGAAGTCGACGTATTCGAAACTCATTTCTCTAAAAGATTGCATGCTCGATATTGCTGGCAAAATAGCCGAGCGCCGTTGTGTTGTTGGTGCTGAAGGTTCACAGGCAGGAGTATAGCGTGTGGAATTGTTCGCTTTCAGTTGTTAGAACAAGAATGACGTGTGGTCAGCCTGCATGAGGCGATGATGAGTATATTAGTACTGTTGCTATTATAATCATGAAAAAGAGACAATATTCCAGACGGTTGACTCGGTGAGCATCACTGCAGAAGCGGAATCGGATGCAACAGACCTTCGAACATGCGAGACATCTACAAGCAAACAGAAAAATGCAATCGAATAAACTCTCCGTCTTCTTCTTCTTTTCCTTCTACTTCTTCGTCTTCTTCGTCCTCCTCTTCTTTCTCCTTCTCCTTCTTTTTTCTTTTTCTTTTTCTTCTTCCTCCGCCTGCTTTTCTTTCCTCTTCTTCTTTTTCTCCTTTTTTTTCCTTTTTCTTCTTCTTCTTCCTCCTTCTACTTCTTCGTCGTCCTCCTCCTCCACCTCCTCCTCCTTCTCCTCCTGCTCGTCCTCCTCCTCCTCCTCGTCGTCTGTTGCTCTCATTTCCTTCGTCTTCTCTTTCTTCCGTTCCTCGTCGTCCTCTTAGACCGCGATAACTCTGCAGGTTAACAGCCAATATTTCCTCTCTCTCGCACTCTCTGTCTCAATCTCTGTCTCTCTGTGTCTTTCTATGCATATGTGTCTAT
>OX457039.1:25035209-25047709 GCA_949752735.1 Lumbricus terrestris
ATTCATTCGTTCCTCTGTTCATTCGTTCCTCTGTTCATTCGTTCCTCTGTTCATTCGTTCCTCTGTTCATTCGTTCCTCTGTTCATTCGTTCCTCTGTTCATTCGTTCCTCTGTTCATTCGTTCCTCTGTTCATTCGTTCCTCTGTTCATTCGTTCCTCTGTTCATTCGTTCCTCTGTTCACTCGTTCTTCTATTCATACGTTCCTCTGTTCATTCGTTCCTCTGTTCATTCGTTCCTCTGTTCATTCGTTCCTCTGTTCACTCGTTCCTCTGTTCATTCGTTCCTATGTTTATTCGTTCTTCTATTCAATCGTTTTCTATTCATTCGTTTTTCTATTCATTCGTTCCTCTGTTCATTCGTTCCTCTGTTCATTCGTTCCTCTGTTCATTCGTTCCTCTGTTCATTCGTTCCTCTGTTCATTCGTTCCTCTGTTCATTCGTTCCTCTGTTCATTCGTTCCTCTGTTCATTCGTTCCTCTGTTCATTCGTTCCTCTGTTCATTCGTTCCTCTGTTCACTCGTTCTTCTGTTCATTCGTTCCTCTGTTCATTCGTTCCTCTGTTCATTCGTTCCTCTGTTCATTCGTTCCTATGTTTATTCGTTCTTCTATTCAATCGTTTTCTATTCATTCGTTCCTCTGTTCATTCGTTCCTCTGTTCATTCGTTCCTCTGTTCATTCGTTCCTCTGTTCACTCGTTCTTCTATTCATTCGTTCTTCTGTTCACTCGTTCTTCTATTCATTCGTTCCTCTGTTCCTTCGTTTTTCTATTCGTTCGTTCCTCTGTTCACTCGTTCTTCTATTCATTCGTTCTTCTGTTCACTCGTTCCTCTGTTCACTCGTTCCTCTGTTCATTCGTTCTTCTATTCATTCGTTCCTCTGTTCCTTCGTTTTTCTATTCGTTCGTTCCTATGTTTATTCGTTCTTCTATTCATACGTTCCTCTGTTCACTCGTTCTTCTATTCATACGTTCCTCTGTTCATTCGTTCCTCTGTTCATTCGTTCCTCTGTTCATTCGTTCCTATGTTTATTCGTTCTTCTATTCAATCGTTTTCTGTTCATTCGTTCCTCTGTTCATTCGTTCCTCTGTTCATTCGTTCCTCTGTTCATTCGTTCCTCTGTTCATTCGTTCCTCTGTTCATTCGTTCCTCTGTTCACTCGTTCTTCTGTTCATTCGTTCCTCTGTTCATTCGTTCCTCTGTTCATTCGTTCCTCTGTTCATTCGTTCCTATGTTTATTCGTTCTTCTATTCAATCGTTTTCTATTCATTCGTTCCTCTGTTCATTCGTTCCTCTGTTCATTCGTTCCTCTGTTCATTCGTTCCTCTGTTCACTCGTTCTTCTATTCATTCGTTCTTCTGTTCACTCGTTCTTCTATTCATTCGTTCCTCTGTTCCTTCGTTTTTCTATTCGTTCGTTCCTCTGTTCACTCGTTCTTCTATTCATTCGTTCTTCTGTTCACTCGTTCCTCTGTTCACTCGTTCCTCTGTTCATTCGTTCTTCTATTCATTCGTTCCTCTGTTCCTTCGTTTTTCTATTCGTTCGTTCCTATGTTTATTCGTTCTTCTATTCATACGTTCCTCTGTTCACTCGTTCTTCTATTCATACGTTCCTCTGTTCATTCGTTCCTCTGTTCATTCGTTCCTATGTTTATTCGTTCTTCTATTCAATCGTTTTCTGTTCATTCGTTCCTCTGTTCATTCGTTCCTCTGTTCATTCGTTCCTCTGTTCACTCGTTTTTCTATTCATTCGTTCCTCTGTTCATTCGTTCCTCTGTTCATTCGTTCCTCTGTTCATTCGTTCCTCTGTTCATTCGTTCCTCTGTTCATTCGTTCTTCTATTCATTCGTTCTTCTGTTCACTCGTTCTTCAATTCATTCGCTCTTTGTTCATTCTTTATTCTGTTAATTCCTTTTTATTTTCATTCGTCGCTTTGTTGAACCATGCCTCTGTTCTATCGTTCATTGTACTTCTGCTTGAATTTTTCTCAACTTGGTCTTTCGCACATCATAATAGATCACTTTTCCTACAGTTCTTCTTTTCCATCAAATGCCAGTGTGCTTCTTCTGTACGTCTGTTTCTGTATATTAACGCTATGTCTATTGCGTTCCAACGCTATTTTCAATTTAATTCTTCCAATATACATGTAGGCTAGATGTTTTCTTGAGAATCGTCGAAGAACAGAAAGAGTCGTTGATGTTCATTTATTTTGCAGTCTTTGTAACGTAAGGGAATAAGAGACTTATTAAGAGAGACCGTATTACATAGATATATAGACTATACATGTATATAGAGATCATATTTATAGGCATATATAGTGCACATTGACAATTGACATATAGCCTACATGCTTTCCTGGCCCATATCTTCTCATCAATATATATATATATATATATATATATATATATATATATATATATATATCATTTCATTTCCAAATTTCTACTTTTGGCCAAGATATTGGCAAAAACCTAGTGGTGTTTTTGCCCACCCTGTATATTCATGCGTAAGCCTCTCTCTCTCGCTCAGTCTCTCATTATACACACACACGCACACACACACACACACACAATATATATATATATATTTATATATATATGTATATATATATTGTGTGTGTGTGAGAGAGAGACTGAGCGAGAGAGAGAGGTTTACGCATGAATATACAGGGTGGGCAAAAAACACCCCTAGGTTTTTGCCAATATCTTGGCCAAAAGTAGAAATTTGGAAATGAAATGTTACAGTCTTGAAGACAATTCATATTTACACATGATGGCCAGATTTCATCAAAGTTTCCAAACAGAGCAAGAGTTATACCACTTTTACAGAGGTCACCCACCGTTTTTTGACGATTCAAAAACGTAACGCAACAAAAAGTAACAAAAACCTGCTTTTATCAAGTCATATCTCAAATAACTGTTTGGAAATGAACTTGATAGTGATTCACAACCTGTGTTCAATGTGCCCACCACCTGTTGCAAAACTTCTTTCGAGTCTCTTTGCAAAGTTCTTGATGGCCCTGTTGATGCGTTCCAAAGGCAAATCTTCCCATACCAACTCCAATGCGCGCATCAATTCTCTTACTGCTCTTGGTTTTGGTTACAGATTGCGATATTTCTCCAGCTTAGTTCTCCGCAATTGATTACCAATCCATCTGGTTTAAACCCGGAGATTTGGGGCCATTGTTTTTTTTAATAAAACCAGAACAATCGAGCCGATCTCCTTTCATTGACGACAAATCTCTTAACTCTCAGCGCAACTCTTAATGTTTGCGCTCTCACTGTCTATCAGAGTAAACGACTAAACGTTGCTCAATGTATCTCTAGGATCTTGCTCAAGAGGTGTCTGAATACACATTTTGTCTGTCATTGACACCTTGGCTCTATTATTTTTTTTAAATTTGAATTGCATTGCTTTAATAACAAAATTAATAATCTGACAGATTCCTTATTTACCAACTTGATTGTCATCTTGCTATGTGACTTAACAGTGAAGTGCAGCTACGTTGGTAACCTGTCTCTGTTTAAAATAGTAATAATAATGATCATCTAGCATTCTAGCAATATGAAGGCTATTTGATAACAATTATTTGAGATGACTTAATAAAATCATGTTTTTGTTACTTTTTGTTGCGTTACGTTTTTTGATTCGTCAAAAAACGGTGGGTGGCCTCACTAAAAGCGTAATAACTTTTATTCTGTTTGAAATATTTTGATTAAATATGGCCATCATATGCAGATATGAATTGTCTTTAAGCCTCTAAAATTTCATTTCGATAATCTTACTTCTGGCCAAGATATTGGCCAGAATAATTTTAATTTTTTTAAACTTTTTGTTGCGTCGCGTTTTTGAATCATCAAAAAACGGTGTGTGGCCTCACTAGAAGTGATATCACTTTTGTTCTGTTTGAAATATTTTGTTGAAATATGGCCATGATGTGTAAATATGAATTGTCTATAATCCTGCAAAATTTCATTTAGAAATTCTTAGTTTTGGCCAAGATATTGGGGAAAAAACATAGGGGTCTTTTTTGGCCCACCCTGTATATATTTCTATTTGTGCATTGTGTATTTACATGGAAATTGAGTATGGGTTCATAATTGGTTGGCTCAATCTAATTATAGAGAAGCGAATGGTGGTGGACAATGGCATATATCCCTCAGTCTTCCAGAAAATGACCTCTGACAGTTGTCGCTTTTAATCATACTTTGCACCACCATCACCATCACCACCATCACCACCACCTCCACCACCACTATGCACCACCACCACCAGCCCACTACCACCACCACCCAACCACATCACCACCATGCACCACCCCTACCACCATCCACCACCACCCCACCACCACCACAAGCACCTCCACAAGCACAGGCACACGTACGCGTGCACCTGAACTGCCTTCCTCTCTTTCTTTGCCTCTTTCTTTATCTCTTTCTATCTCTCTTTCTTTCTCTCTTTTTTCTCTCTTTTTTCCATCCTTCTCTTTTTCTTTCTTTTTTTCTTTCTCTCTTGCTTTCTCTCCTTCTTTCTTTTTTTCTTTCTCTCTTTTTTTCTTTCTTCTTTCTTTATTTTTTTCTCTCTTTCTTTCTCTCTTTCTTTCCATCCTTCTCTCTTTCTTTCTCTCCTTCTTTCTTTCTCTCTTTCTTTCTTTCCACCTTTCTTTTCGCACAAAATCCACGCTTCAACACTGGCCATGTGGCTGAGAGTAAGCAAAATTAAAATTGCCAGTAACTAAGTAATATAATTTATGTCTGACTATAGTGGAATAGTTGCCGTCTTGTTACCTGACAAATCATAACTCATGCGATCGTCATATGACGGCCATTCTGATATATCTGCAGACATTATGAGTGTACACTCGACTGATGTAAAAACTCCACTTACCGACATTCTTCCACAACTTGCGTCATATACATGTATACATACGCATTCGTGTAGGCCTACGTCAGTGTGTGTGTGTGTGTGTGTGTGTGCGTGTTTAGCAGTGCACTTCATATTGCGTATTTTAGTACCTCACAAAAGACGATATCTATTAAATACTTGACCATCGCTTTACATATTTATTGAATTATCCTATTACGAATAACCTTATAACCATAACCATAATAATTTATTTATAGTCTATATATATGTGTGTGTTGGTGGTAATATATATGTTTCCCATCCGGTTGGGAAACATAGAAACCAGATCGACTACATATAAATAAACAAAAGATTGAAAAGCACGATAAGGAATGTAAGAACGAAACCAGGCGCGGATTGTGGAATTGATCATGAACTATTAGTCGCAACATTGCAAATGAAACTGAAGAAACTAAGAAAAACGGAGAAAGACTGAACGCATATGAATGCAATGAAATTACACCGGACTATGGATTGGAAATAAGGAGTAAGTTTGAAGTACTGCTCTTTGATGCTTTGTTCCTTTATGATTATTCCACTGCAATCACAACTTCTCATCAATCCATGCATCTCTTCGCTTTCGTCTTGACTCACGCTCAATGCCTGTCATGCGTGAATAGTAATGCATGTGCATGCGTGAATAGTAATGCATGTGCATGTGTGAATAGTAATGCATGTGCATGCGTGAATAGTAATGCATGTGCATGCGTGAATAGTAATGCATGTGCATGTGTGAATAGTAATGCATGTGCATGCGTGAATAGTAATGCATGTGCATGTGTGAATAGTAATGCATGTGCATGTGTGAATAGTAATGCATGTGCATGCGTGAATAGTAATGCATGTGCATGTGTGAATAGTAATGCATGTGCATGTGTGAATAGTAATGCATGTGCATGCGTGAATAGTAATGCATGTGCATGCGTGAATAGTAATGCATGTGCATGCGTGAATAGTAATGCATGTGCATGTGTGAATAGTAATGCATGTGCATGCGTGAATAGTAATGCATGTGCATGTGTGAATAGTAATGCATGTGCATGCGTGAATAGTAATGCATGTGCATGCGTGAATAGTAATGCATGTGCATGCGTGAATAGTAATGCATGTGCATGTGTGAATAGTAATGCATGTGCATGTGTGAATAGTAATGCATGTGCATGTGTGAATAGTAATGCATGTGCATGCGTGAATAGTAATGCATGTGCATGCGTGAATAGTAATGCATGTGCATGTGTGAATAGTAATGCATGTGCATGTGTGAATAGTAATGCATGTGCATGCGTGAATAGTAATGCATGTGCATGTGTGAATAGTAATGCATGTGCATGTGTGAATAGTAATGCATGTGCATGCGTGAATAGTAATGCATGTGCATGTGTGAATAGTAATGCATGTGCATGCGTGAATAGTAATGCATGTGCATGCGTGAATAGTAATGCATGTGCATGCGTGAATAGTAATGCATGTGCATGTGTGAATAGTAATGCATGTGCATGTGTGAATAGTAATGCATGTGCATGCGTGAATAGTAATGCATGTGCATGCGTGAATAGTAATGCATGTGCATGTGTGAATAGTAATGCATGTGCATGTGTGAATAGTAATGCATGTGCATGTGTGAATAGTAATGCATGTGCATGCGTGAATAGTAATGCATGTGCATGCGTGAATAGTAATGCATGTGCATGCGTGAATAGTAATGCATGTGCATGTGTGAATAGTAATGCATGTGCATGTGTGAATAGTAATGCATGTGCATGCGTGAATAGTAATGCATGTGCATGCGTGAATAGTAATGCATGTGCATGCGTGAATAGTAATGCATGTGTATGCGTGAATAGTAATGCATGTGCATGCGTGAATAGTAATGCATGTGCATGTGTGAATAGTAATGCATGTGCATGCGTGAATAGTAATGCATGTGCATGCGTGAATAGTAATGCATGTGCATGCGTGAATAGTAATGCATGTGCATGTGTGAATAGTAATGCATGTGCATGTGTGAATAGTAATGCATGTGCATGCGTGAATAGTAATGCATGTGCATGCGTGAATAGTAATGCATGTGCATGTGTGAATAGTAATGCATGTGCATGTGTGAATAGTAATGCATGTGCATGCGTGAATAGTAATGCATGTGTATGCGTGAATAGTAATGCATGTGCATGCGTGAATAGTAATGCATGTGCATGTGTGAATAGTAATGCATGTGCATGAGTGAATAGTGATGCATGTCATGCATGAATAGTAATGCATGTGCATGTGTGAATAGTAATGCATGTGCATGCGTGAATAGTAATGCATGTGCATGTGTGAATAGTGATGCATGTCATGCATGAATAGTAATGCATGTGCATGTGTGAATAGTAATGCATGTGCATGTGTGAATAGTAATGCATGTGCATGTGTGAATAGTAATGCATGTGCATGCGTGAATAGTAATGCATGTGCATGTGTGAATAGTAATGCATGTGCATGCGTGAATAGTAATGCATGTGCATGTGTGAATAGTAATGCATGTGCATGCGTGAATAGTAATGCATGTGCATGTGTGAATAGTAATGCATGTGCATGTGTGAATAGTAATGCATGTGCATGTGTGAATAGTAATGCATGTGCATGCGTGAATAGTAATGCATGTGCATGTGTGAATAGTAATGCATGTGCATGCGTGAATAGTAATGCATGTGCATGTGTGAATAGTAATGCATGTGCATGTGTGAATAGTAATGCATGTGCATGCGTGAATAGTAATGCATGTGCATGTGTGAATAGTAATGCATGTGCATGTGTGAATAGTAATGCATGTGCATGTGTGAATAGTAATGCATGTGCATGCGTGAATAGTGATGCATGTCATGCATGAATAGTAATGCATGTGCATGTGTGAATAGTAATGCATGTGCATGTGTGAATAGTAATGCATGTGCATGTGTGAATAGTAATGCATGTGCATGCGTGAATAGTAATGCATGTGCATGTGTGAATAGTAATGCATGTGCATGCGTGAATAGTAATGCATGTGCATGTGTGAATAGTAATGCATGTGCATGCGTGAATAGTAATGCATGTGCATGTGTGAATAGTAATGCATGTGCATGAGTGAATAGTAATGCATGTGCATGTGTGAATAGTAATGCATGTGCATGAGTGAATAGTGATGCCTGTCATGCATGAATAGTAATGCATGTGCATGTGTAATGCGCTTCTGTAACTAAGCTATAGTTACTAACTTACTATTCTTGCAGAAACTATTGGGCTAACTATACAGTTAGGCCTATACGTTTTACTACAAGTAGTCTAACGCACAGCGGTAACTGATCACTGTTATAAGGTAATGGTAAAGTAAACACCTGGCAAATTTCAGCTGCTTTTTAACCTGTATGTTCAACGTCATTTAGTTTGATCAGAGCGCTATAAATATTATTAAAAGTGTCTTTTTATCATCCTGAAAACGCTTTGGTTCACGTGCGTTAACTTTACCGACCGAGGGTAAGCTTACACGTAATTATAGAATTTCCCATATACCATTTACAACACTTTGGTCGGTAACGGGTTAAATTAAATTGATCCGGAGATTGCTAAGTCTCGGTCATGCCATTTTATTCTTCAATATCAAGGTCTATACTTTCAAAACTGAGAAAGCTAAAAATTCAACTTCGGCTGATTAAAATCCTAACTTAGGCCTGCATTAACTATGAATAGGCAGTGCCTAAAGTGTGAAAAAATAAGTGCCTGGACGCCCCTTTCCTCTCCAAAAGAAGTGCCTGGACGCCCCTTACCTTTCCAGTCTGTGCTGGTCAATAAGTGAAGGCCACTCATGCCAGGCATGAAGGCCACTCCTGCCAAGCATGAAGGCCACTCTTGCCAGGCATGAAGGCCACTCCTGCCAGGCATGAAAGCCACTCCTGTAAAGCATGAAGGCCACTCCTGCTAGGCATGAAGGCCACTCCTGCCAGGCATGAAGGCCACTCCTGTCAAGCATGAAGGCCACTCCTGCCAGGCATGAAGGCCACTCCTGCCAATCATGAAGGCCACTCCTGCCAGGCATGAAGGCCACTCCTGCCAGGCATGAAGGCCACTCTTGCCAGGCATGAAGGCCACTCCTGCCAAGCATGAAGGCCACTCCTGTCAAGCATGAAGGCCACTCCTGCCAGGCATGAAAGCCACTCCTGTAAAGCATGAAGGCCACTCCTGCTAGGCATGAAGGCCACTCCTGCCAGGCATGAAGGCCACTCCTGTCAAGCATGAAGGCCACTCCTGCCAGGCATGAAGGCTAACTCCTGTCATGCATGAAGGCCACTCCTGTAAAGCATGAAGGCCACTCCTGCCAAGCATGAAGGCCACTCTTGCCAGGCATGAAGGCCACTCCTGTCAAGCATGAAGGCCACTCCTGTCAAGCATGAAGGCCACTCCTGTCAAGCATGAAGGCCACTCCTGTCAATCATGAAGGCCACTCCTGCCAGGCATGAAGGTTAACTCCTGTCATGCATGAAGGCCACTCCTGCCAGGCATGAAGGCCACTCCTGCCAAGCATGAAGGCCACTCTTGCCAGGCATGAAGGCCACTCCTGTCAAGCATGAAGGCCACTCCTGTCAAGCATGAGAAGGCCACTCCTGTCAAGCATGAAGGCCACTCCTGCCAGGCATGAAGGCTACTCTTGCCAGGCATGAAGGCCACTCCTGCCAGGCATGAAGGCCACTCCTGCCAATTATGAAGGCCACTCCTGTAAAGCATGAAGGCCACTCCTGCCAGGCATGAAGGCCACTCCTGTCAGGCATGAAGGCCACTCCTGTCATGCATGAAGGCCACTCCTGCCAGGCATGAAGGCTAACTCCTGCCAGGCATGAAGGCCACTCCTGCCAGGCATGAAGGCCACTCCTGCCAGGCATGAAGGCCACTCCTGCCAGGCATGAAGGCCACTCCTGTAAATCATAAAGGCCACTCCTGCCAGGCATGAAGGCCACTCCTGCCAAGCATGAAGGCCACTCCTGCCAGGCATGAAGGCCACTCCTGCCAATCATGAAGGCCACTCCTGCCAGGCATGAAGGCCACTCCTGCCAGGCATGAAGGCTAACTCCTGTCATGCATGAAGGCCACTCTTGCCAGGCATGAAGGCCACTCCTGTCAAGCATGAAGGCCACTCCTGTCAAGCATGAAGGCCACTCCTGTCAAGCATGAAGGCCACTCCTGTCAAGCATGAAGGCCACTCCTGCCAGGGATGAAGGCCACTCTTGCCAGGTATGAAGGCCACTCCTGCCAAGCATGAAGGCCACTCCTGTCAAGCATGAAGGCCACTCCTGCCAGGCATGAAGGCCACTCCTGTCAGGCATGAAGGCCACTCCTGTCATGCATGAAGGCCACTCCTGCCAGGCATGAAGGCTAACTCCTGTCAGGCATGAAGGCCACTCCTGCCAGGCATGAAGGCCACTCCTGCCAGGCATGAAGGCCACTCCTGCCAGGCATGAAGGCCACTCCTGTAAAGCATGAAGGCCACTCCTGCCAGGCATGAAGGCCACTCCTGCCAGGCATGAAGGCCACTCCTGCCAGGCATGAAGGCCACTCCTGTAAATCATAAAGGCCACTCCTGCCAGGCATGAAGGCCACTCCTGCCAAGCATGAAGGCCACTCCTGCCAGGCATGAAGGCCACTCCTGCCAATCATGAAGGCCACTCCTGTCATGCATGAAGGCCACTCCTGCCAGGCATGAAGGCCACTCCTGCCAGGCATGAAGGCCACTCCTGTCAGGCATGAAGGCCACTCCTGCCAGGCATGAAGGCCACTCCTGCCAGGCATGAAGGCCACTCCTGTAAAGCATGAAGGCCACTCCTGCCAGGCATGAAGGCCACTCCTGTCACGCATGAAGGCCACTCCTGCCAAGCATGAAGGCCACTCCTGCCAGGCATGAAGGCCACTCCTGCCAAGCATGAAGGCCACTACTGCCAGGCATTATTCTGCAAAGCTTATCAAAAACTTGACTCCTCGTGACCACATCACCCCCCCCCCCCCCCCCACACACACACACACACACACGCACTCTTCGTGAACTACAATGGCTTCCCATCAGGCACGTCTTCTGATGTACCGAGTCCACACAAATTCATCTCCTTAGGCTATTATGTGTCCTCGCTTGTAACTCCATGTTCATCTCTTCAATCCAGACGAGGACTACGATCATCATCTCAAGGTGACTTTGTAGTCAGACGTTCAGTTCGGAAATTTGGAAACCGTGCATTTGCACTAGCCGGGCCAACTGAATGGAACAAACTTCCAGACTTTATTCGCAAATCATCTATATCGTTTTTCAAGAAACATTCACTGAACATAGCCAAATTTTTTACATAATTTTTCAGTGAATGTTTCTTGAAAACAGAATAGCCTATCTTCTTCCACTTCATATACTAAAATCATTATATTTCACACTTATACACCCATACTTAAGTTACTACAATCTCATTTGGACATCTACAATCTACATATGACACTCACCTAACTAATTATTATTATTATTATTACATAAATTTATTACGCGCGCAAGGTCACACCAAAGTGTGAATCTGAGGCGCGGATAGTTAGTTAATTAGTTAGTTATACCATTCGCAATTGTTAACTGCACTTGATCACCTTGTGTACTATTATGATTGCATAATTGTCTGTTTTATATTTTATTATTATTATGTTAGTTAGTTATTAAATACTAAGCTTAATAGACTCCAGAAAAAGCCATAAGAATTATTACTAAATCTCTTTTTAATGCTCACACTAGCCCCTTATATCAACAGTTGAACATACTAAAATTATCCCAAATTAAATTCATCCAAACTAGGCTAGTACATTTATGTATAAATATGATAACAACCTTCTTCCACTTGCATTCTCATCCTATTTTAGACCTAACTTATATACTAAAGGCATTAGAAATAATAGAATCTACATAAGTGTCTTTGCTAAAACGAACACTAGAAAGTTTTCTATTAAATATCAGGGTCCTCTTTTATGGAATATCATACAGGAAAATATTCGTGCATCCAGGAGTCTCGATCGATTTAAATCCCAAATCCGTGCACACACATTAAAAAATGTAAAATGAACAACCCATTTATTCTGTGTGGTTTTTTCCCATTCTTTTTAAGTTGAGCAGAGGGAAGGTATCCCACTGCTGTTATTTAATTGATTCCAAAAGTACTGCCATTTCTATCTGTTTCCTAATCTATTATCATTAATCATACCATAGTGAAGAATTTTTTCCTTTGGTAAATAGGCCCCAATAGCGAGATCACTCCCTTCGGGTAGCCTATTGCTCCCTACATTTCACAGTAATGATTGTACACTAAGCTATAAGCTTACCATTCGCAATTGTTAACTGCACTTGATCACCTTGTGTACTATTATGATTGCATAATTGTCTGTTTTATATTTTTGGGATCAATAAACAAGTTGAAGTTGAATTTGAAGACTCATTATTTTGTTTAAGATTTATTACGTGTAGACATTCCTGTTACGTGCATTCGTGCAAGATTCTTTTTGTTTAGGCGCGTTGTTTAGGCGCGTAATAAATGACAGTTTAATAATAATAACAATAATAATAATAATAATA